>SNQJ01S0005739.1:28141-57260 GCA_010110895.2 Picea sitchensis
GTTGTTTTTTCTCTCAAAGGCTTAGTTATGTATCTATAGATATTGAGTAGAAGGTATGTAATTTGTACACAATGATTGTGGAAACAGTTTAATCTATGCACAATGATTGTGGAAACAGTTTAATTTGTACACAATGATTGTGGCGAATTTTAGCCCTCGAGACTAAAAATATTAGCTAGTACTAAAAATATATTAATGATTCTCGTATCCCTAATTGGAAGACAAGTATGCCCTTGGGATGTCCAATGTGGTAGTTTGAGTCTTTGTTCTTCACCCTATATGATTATAATATTTCTTACAGTCTAATTCTTGGGATTCCTCCCCAAACTATGTCTAAGGCCCCAAGACTAATACCTATTGTTGAAATCCTCCTAATGTCACTAATATCATCACCCATATGCCAAGGATATCATTGGTAGGTTATCTATGGTGGTTTCATATGTATTTCATGGCCCTTAATACCTGCAAACTTCCTTTATGGCCTAAGGCCCAAGTTTCCTCACTTGACCATGTAAAGGACCCCAGTTCCCATACATACTAACTCATATCCTCCTAATGTCATTGGTATCCCCACTTGGAGGTGAAGGATACCCTTGGTGATGCCTTAAACCACCACAACTAACCTCTTGAGGGTTTCAAATTGGCCTCCTACTAGGAATATGGTTGTGTGTTTTTCATAATGAGAATGTGTCTTAGAATCCGTACGATGGTTGAGGGAGAAAAATAAGGATCTTAGGCCCTAAAAATATATTCACAATATTTGGTGTGTGTGTGTGTGTGTGTGTGTGTTCATTTATGATTGTAGTGGCTTGTATCCCTCTCTCCAATGTTCAATGCTTTGGGAAATACCACCCAACTAATGGTGCCAACTATTGATGAAGCTTGTTAGGGATAAACATCAACCTACAAAACTGCTTACACACAAGGATTATAAATTTATTCTCAATGGAACCAAATCAACATAAAAGTGAAATTTTGACAACAAAATGATCAACTACTTCAACCCTAAAGTCAAGCCAACAATAATTACAATGTATTTTTATGGTAATAAGGAAAAACAAACTTCAACTCAAAATTTTAATACTATGCAAAGATTACATACATATATATTGTCTTCTCAAATAAAAATAGTACCATGTATGTATTTCTCAATGGAAATTAACATATAATTCACAATGTCTTCACAAGTTTCATGTTCCTGTGATGAAACTCCATTCAACTGATACTCCTATATAAGATGGAAATTATTTAAAACTATTGTTATATGGCTATTTATTAAACCACATATGAGATGAAAATTCATTAATGCATATGATATGGATACTAATTAGAAACTATGAGATGGATGTTAATTGAAACATGTGAGACATGGCCAATAATGAACACTTATGTGGACAACTTCATGAGAAGATGACAATAAAACAAAACCAGAAAATTCCCTATGTGTGATATGAAAAAATCCATGAATGCTAAAATGCATTAAGGGAGAGAAATTAAATGCATTTATGATCCCACTCGACCATTCTTTTGATGGCACATGTTACCAGCTAGCGAACAATCTATCCCATGCACATTCCCAACAACATAAATAAGACAATATATCGAGTTGTGTACGGTATGTATGGCATGTGTATGGCCTCCAAGATATGGATATATCTTTTTGTAACCTCCATTATTCTCAATGTGCAATGTATAACTTTGGAACCTCTTCCAATTGTTGTGTATGACTAGGTGAAGTAAGCTATGATTGTGTATGGATTCAGCACACACCAAATTTGGTAGATAGAAATTAGAAATCCAACTAAAATAATGAAAAAATCACTTAGTGGAAACCTTATATCCTAAACCTCTTACAAATTGAATAGTGGACACAAAATATCTATTTGAGTTATTCAATTTCCAATTGAGAATGAAACTATGGAGTGGAATAATAGAGATGCAATCATCATATCCATTCACTTAACACAATTGGGATATAATATCCATCCACCAACCATTAACACTCTCATAAAAACATAGCTCCTCCTCCTTTTCATTCTCTCCTATTGGCCCAAAATATCCATTGATATTTAAGTTACAAGAAGATATCAACCAAGACTCTACAAATACTTTGTCTCTAAAAAAATTGTCTTAAGTGAAACTCCTTTGCACATTGTTTTACAACTAAACTATAGCTCTCAATATAATCAAGGTTGAGAAACCACCATGGTTTGGTGTGTGTGTGTGTGTTCATTTATGATTTTAGTGGATTGTATCCCACTCTCCCATATCCAATGGTTTGGTAAATACCACCCAACTGATGGTGCCAACTATTGATGAAGCTTGTTAGGGATAAACATCAACCTCCAAAACTTCTTACACAAAAGGCTTATAGCTTTATTCTCAATGGAACCAAATCAACATGAAAATGACATTTCGACAACAAAATTATCAACTACTTCAACCCTAAAGTCAAGCCAACAATAATTACAATGTATTGTTCTGGTAATAAGGAATAACAAACTTCAACTCAAACTTTTAGTACAATGCAAAGCTTACATATATATACAGTGTATTCTCATTTAAAAAGAGTTCCATGTATGTATTTATCAATAGAAATTAACATATAATTCACAATGCCTTCACAAGTTTCATGTTCCTGTGATGAAACTCCATTCAACTGATACTCCTATATGAGATGACGATTCTTTAAAAATAATGTGATTTGGCTATTATTTAAACCACAAATGAGATGAAAATTAATTAATACATATGATATGGATATTAATTAATAAATATGAGATGGATGTTAGTTGAAACATGTGAGACATGGCCAATAATGAACACTTATGTGGAACAACTTCATGAGAAGGTAAAAAAAAGAAAACAGACAATGCCCTATGCATGATATGCCAAAGTACACAAATGCTAAAATTCATGAAGCGAGAGAAATTAAAAACATTTATTATCCCACTCGATCATTCTTTTGATGGCACATACTACCAACTAGCGAATGGTCCATACCATTCACATTCGCAACAACATAAATGAGACAATGTATCGAGTTGCGTACGCTATGTATGGCATGTGTATGGCCTCCAAGATATTGATATATCTTTGTGTAACCTCAAATATTCTCAATGTGCAATGTATAACTTTGAAACATCTTCCAATTGTTGTGTATGACTAGGTGAAGGAAGCTATGACTGTGTATGGATTCAACACACACAAAATTTACTAGATAGAAATTAGAAATCCAACTAAAATAATGCAAAAAATTGTTAGTGGGAACCTTAGATCTTAAACCTATTGCAAATTGAATAGTGGAAACAACATATCTATTAGATTTCTTCAATTTCCAATTGAGAATGAAACTATGGAGTGGAACAATAGAGATACAATCATCATATCGATTCACTTAACACAATTGGGATAGAAATTCCATCCCAAAACCATTAACACTCTCATAACAACATAGCTCATCCTCCTTTGTATTCTCTCCTCTTCGCCCAAAATATCCATTGATATTTAAGTTACAAGAAGATATAGAACAGCTTGGGGTAATAGGAAGGACAAGAGACTAACCTTTCATTTTCCATTCCTCTCTCTTTTTCTCTCCTATTTTCATTTTCTTGTTTTATTTAATTTTTTGTTTTTCCTTTCTTTTGTTTCATTTAATTTTTTTTAAATTGCATTTAATTTTATCATTTCCCTACCCTCATTAATCAATGAATTGCACTTAGGTACTAAGAATTACAACCATTAACTTGTTCTAATCCTTTTTATATCACTCCTCTTGATTGAGAGGCCTTTTGGTCTCCAAAATATTAGAGGAAACCAATCTAGATCAATGTTACTTTTATTCGCTTCTCTAGAGCATGGAATTAAATCTATATCCTAGATAAAATTATGACTCTGGATCACAACTTTGGCTACTATATTTGGTTCCATCTATGACTTTGGGCAATGATTGTAGCTAATAGCTAATTGGTGAAAATTTTCCCCTAAAAAATACCCTGGTTGAGGTGTAGTACAATATCACTCTCATATATTGGATATCTTTATTGTTCTTGTGTGCAAGTTTTACTTTGTTCATGTTTTTAATGGTGGATGGATATCTATCGCAAGAATAAAGTATTTCCATATATAGGTGAGAGGGTTTCTCCAATTTTAGACTAGTCCAATGGATAGGTGCGAAAAAACTTATAGACTAATCTAAAGATCCCATGGATTTGTGTCCAATATTTCTCAGGACTCTTTCACAATTGTGTTGTTTAGGTGAAGATTGTGGTCATGTTTGAATAGGGAACATTGTGGGTAATGGTTCGAAGAAAACTTTAGAATTTCTAGCAAAAGTGGAAAGGGATTACTAACTCTTATATTGCATGTAGGATCTAACAAATTCCATTATGGATATCCTTTGGAATGGTATCAACATATAGGAGGAAATATGGATTAAGTAGAAGTAAAACATGTTGCTACTATGAACATTGAAGGAGGGAGTAAAGTGGAGAAGGTTCTCAATCACCCAATTCTTGAAAGGTCATATGGGAATGATTCCATGGTGATTATTGGTGTGATCCATTCATAACAATATTCAAATAAATGGGGTGATAGTTCATGGAAAAATCTCTACTTGCTTGGTTTGGATTTTATCAGAGTAGGCTTAGATCTTGAAACCATTAGTAGAGTGAAGAGGGTTGATAAACTTTACATGGAAAGATCAGAGGAACCAAAAGAGAGAAGGGTGAAGAAACTTGTGAAGAAAATGAAATCAAGAGTGAGGATGGTGTTTGGTGGCATCCTATGGTGGATAAAACTATGGAATATTCTGGAAAAGCCTCGATTAGAGAATTCCATGGCCTAAAAATCTCATACTATTCCATTAATGAAAATACAAAATATTTGGTCTCTAAATCTTGGGTATCAACCATTTTTTTACCTTTTAGGAAGAGGTTCGACTGCTCTATAGTTTCTATCTGAAGAATATTTGAATAGGGTCCTAAAGGGGAGATGGTTCTTGGGAATGACCTTTCTATCAATGAATCCATTTTCGATGTGTTTTGATCTCTGGTCATAGGTGGATAAAATAATGTAGATATGGGTTAAATTTCCAAGGTTTCCCATGGATATGTGATATGTCAAAGTTTTGAAGGAAATAGAAAATTCATTGGGAAGAATGATAGGCATGGATGAATCCTTCAAGGTAAGCACCTATCAGACAATGGTTAGAATTTTAGTAGAAGTTGACATTGGTAAAGACTTAACTAAGAGTATGGAGATAATGGTAGGTCATATTGTCCATACTCAATTTTTGGGTTACTAAAAAAATCCTTTTAGATGTGTGTGATGCCATGTCTATGGTCATATTTCAACAAATTATTCTTTACCTTTTTCAACGAAGGTGTGGTGAAAGAAACAAGGGATTAGAGAGTCAAAATACGTGATTAAAAAATTATTAGTACATTTCAAAGGGGAGCCATGTCATGATGTTTAATTAGTCTTCATTTAACAAGATTTGGCCCAAAGGGAGAACTTGAAGATGCTATCTATAATCGAAGCTAAGATATTTGAGATGAAAGTTTGAGAGTTGGAAAATCCCAAGCTAGTCTCCCAAGAAATATAACCAAAATGTGAAGAATTTTATGTTTCTAAGGTTTGTGACTAGGGTTCAAACAACCTATCAAGTATGGGTCTAGGTGGAAATCCATCACATTTAGAGGCATTAGCCATGGAATATGTTGTACCAATTCTTGAAAAGGTAACGGGTAGTAGTTATAATAAGTCAATTGGAATAAAGGGTCATATTGGGGTTTACGAGTGGAACCTTTAAAGGAGACATGCCCTTAAATAGTAAAGATAAAATATCTATTGCACCATGCATAAGAGAAACCTTAAAAGAGATTCAATAGGGGAAGAAAATAACCATAATATGGATCCTTAGTGTAAGACAAACCCCTTTGGAGGGATTAAAATGATTGTTTCATCCATAAATAAAAGAATTTCCCTAGATAGGTTAGTGTATATTCACAAGCCAAATATAATATTTTTCTAAGAAAAATCCATAAAATGTTTAATAATCACATAACAATTCATAAACATTAAACATAACCGGAATTGATGGCTATATAAACTATGCTAAAAGGAGAAATCACACATGATTTGATGAACTGGTCGACACATTTGGAATGGTTTCCCCCATGTGCTCCTCTTCAACTGTATGTCCCTCTGTTTTTCTTAAGCTTCCCACACTTGACGAAGAAAGATCTTAATGTACCTTCCAAAATCATTCAACCTCCATAAATATCTATAAAATCAATACAAGTAATATTTGTAGCACACTATTTACTCTAAGATGCATTTTTATGAGAGTGTCAAAACATACCTGAATGAGATCCTCTTGGTTTTGATAATAATTTATTGGAGCCACACGTCTAATATTGGATCAAACAACCTCCCTTGATTTGAAGTAGCAACAACGAAGTCAACATTGACTTTGATGTTTCTCTGTTGGATTGAGGGAGGTTTCCTCCAAGATTAAACGAATCCAATAAATTATTATCTACTAAATATGGCCAACCACCTGAAGGCGGAAGCTCTTATGGCCCCTGCCCCCTCACATCACTCTCAATTCCCCAATACCCAATCTATTTTCTACTAGAAAATATGCATTAAAAATATTCAAAACTAATAAAATGTGATTGTAAAGATATGCAAGAAAACTAAGATAAAATAACTACAAAGTTGTTTGATTTCAATTTTCTTTGAACATAAGAACTAACCATCTATATTTCATTTTTTTCCAACATGAATACAAAAACGTATTTCATAGAAAATAGATTTTATAAATAGTTATTAAAATATTGTACATCATCATTTAGTTTTGTCGACCTCTTCTTCTTAGCTCTAAATTTCCTAAGCATTTCATCAATATCAATGTCTTCGCTCTCTAGTTTCTCTTCAAAATCTGATTGTGCTTGTGTACTCTCAAGAAGCGAATGCCTAGTCATGGGGTACTCACGGGGTAATGGAGGATGTCATGATGAGGCATCACCTACAAAAGAAAAAAATATAAAATTTAGATGGCCAATTTTTAAATGTCATTGAAGTAGTTTAGTAATATAAAAAAAAACACATGCAATGTCATGATTTACTTAGTGCACTGGTCGACATCATTGGAATGGTTTCCCCCGCATGCTCCTATTCAACTGTATTACCCTCAAGTACAAAATTCTCTACCATTGAAACCACAAACTTTATAAGAAAATTCATAAATTTATAAATAAAAATAAATAAAAGTACAAAATATATAACTACGAAATTATTAAGTATATGATTAAAATACTATTACCATCATGTGCCTTAGTTGTAGCACCATCATGGGGTTTCACCCCATTGGAATGGGACTGCATGAGAGAACCATATTCTAGTTGCAAACTGATATCAACACACTGCTCTCCAATACTACTATTGGTTTGCTTGACAGTAATGCTCCCTTGATTAAAACAAAGTTGTAACACATTAAATTTATCGATGATATCAAACATGACTACATTATATTAGTAATGAAAGGTTAATGTGGATTTAATTTTATTTACCTTATCCTAAAAAATGATTCTTGTTAACTGGCCCAAGATTTTCCAGTGTTCAAATACAACTTTATAGTTGTACTTGTAACGAAGCTGGATGTCTTCCTCTGTCGTTTCAGTACCAAAATCATCACCCTACATTGTATAAGAGTGTGTATTTTTAATGTTATTGGTTTCAATTACCTAAAAGTTTGAAGGCGATACAAGTAAGATATTTGGGTACTTACAATTTGTGACTAGAACTTCAAGTAGATGCCCTTGCCTAGCCTGTGTTGGCCACATTTGGAAAGCCTTTATTTTGTTTCCTTTGAAGTGTCAGTCAACCTATCATCAAAAGTTTCAAGTATGTTAATATATACCACACTTTTATTTAGATCTAAAAAAAATTAAAGGTATTGAATTGAAATTGTAAATTACCTTCTGGGACCAGAGGTTGTTTTTCCTTCATCTGTCAATTTCTTCTCTTTTGCATCCTCAATGAGGGCCTTCCACTGCCTCTCTGGAATCATCAGAGGATGCTCATACCTATATTTTTGTTTCAAGTGCTTCCTATAGGTTTCTCGTGTATATTTTAAATAATGGCTAGCTACAACAATGGCCAAGGTTTTATTAAATGTGTCTACACCAAAAAGGATTTCAAGATAATCCATCAATTCTTTTTTGAAGTTGGAATTCTGGGAATTCCACCTCTCTCATATGGTGGGACCAAAAATCAGCAACGCCTTATTCTCCAAGGCCCCATAAAAATCGTTGTTTCCTACATGCAAAAAGATTATATGATTATTAGTTTAAAAATAATAATTTAGATGATTTATGTTTGTCTACACAGAGAACATAAAACAATTAAAATTTTAAAAATTAACTAGGACTTTAACTTGCTTTAATGGAATCCCTTCCTCATTGACCATAAATTTTCCCTTAAGGGTCCCCGCATTGGTCACATGTCTTTCTTTAGGAAAATAAACCATATAGTTGGCCAAATCATCAGCCTCATCTCTGTCACCACCTCCAGATCCTACCTGTGTGGCTTCCTAGGGGTGTGTTTTGTGGCTTCCACCTAATGGTGTTGAAGGTGGAGATATGAATAGTTGCATCCTAGAAGGTACACGAGGGCCTGTGTTAATACCCTATGGCATTTTTTCAACACCACTACTACTGACATCATGCAGATCGGGGTTAACAGGATCCAAAAATATCTATATAAGAAAGTAAACATTTTTTTGTTTAGATAATGTAAAAGTTAAAAATCAAGCTTTCATAATCGATCTTATGACATAAAAATAAAACCACTTGAAATTATGGTTATTACCTTATATGTGTTAAGCCTTGTCATAACTTCTCTGATCCTTTCTTCAACTTCAGGATTTTGATCTAGAATGTCTAATAAGTGAGCCAGTTCCCTATTCACTTGATTGATATTTTTATTTATTAATAACATAGGATTGGGGTATACATACAAATCCCTTTCTTCGAGAGAATCATCATCAACATCATGGCCCGCCGACTACATATTTCAAAAAAATAAATGTTATTTCAATTAAGTAAACAAATAAAATAACTGATCGCCACATAAATAAAATGCACATTAAATGCAATTTGAAAATTGTCGTTTGTTTACTTGTTCTGAGCATATTGATTTACCACAATCATCCTGCCACGTTACAATAAAATTAGAACCGTGATCATGATCATGAGAAATAAATTCAAATGTATGATAAATAAAGTTAGTTCACGAATATGCATGGGACAAAAACATGGCATGTTAAAAACATAAAAGTAAAGAGTGACTAAATAACATAATGAAAATCATAAAATATAAGAGTCATTGTTTACAGGTTGGGTAAAATAGTATATGTACCACCCCCATAATAGCAACGTATGTATATATTCAATTCAAATTGTAATTGATCAATAACTCTTCCCCTGCAACTATTGATTTTATTGCACATACATATACACGATTTCCTTCATGCCCCTCAAATACACAATTGGGTTCCTTATTTGTGGTCGTGGGTCGTGTACTATGTATAAACCCTACAATATTCCCCACTTCTTTTGGCCTTCCATCAATATAGATAGTTGCTCCTTATTTTGATCATTGTTTTTTAGTTGTATATAATTTGCAGCCAATCCATATCCTCGCATACTTTTTGTATATTGGACTTGTCGTATCCAATATTTGTAGATATAACATGGTTTGACATACTCCATCAATTCAGTTAATCCACCGTAACAGACCTTTATGCCATCCATGGAAAATATCCCCAAACCATGTAATGACTATGAAGCAATTCGGTATATCCTTTCATTTACACAAAAATCAATGTTTATTTTAGGAAGATCCTTGGGTACCCATCGTTTCACTATATGTTCATACCTCAAGGGCACCTCTATGTCATATATTCTCTCATGATTATAAGAACATGATCCTCCTTTCACAATAAAAAATTCCATGCGTCTATGGAATTTTTTTCTGATATTTTCACCTCTAGTTGATCTCCGCATGTTAGACCTACTATATGTCTCACTTTCCTCTATTCTACTTGAACTTCCCTCACTCAATGAAGATAGATATGACAAATACTTGTTTTCTTGTACGTCCTATAACACCATCAAATGAGAGAAATAGTCAACCGGTGTCCTATATAAAATTTAGTGAAGATGAGATGCTAACATGCTATGTATCAGATGCAATATGTAGAAATGATGGAGGAACTAGTGAGGGAAATGGATCCACTTGCTAGGATCCCTTTGGAATATTAGTAGTATGTGGTTTGAGTGTGGGATGCAAGAGGCAAGAATGTTACCCTCGTGGATCCCTTTGGCATATTAGTAGATCATCCCTTTGGCATATTAGTAGTATGTGGTTTGAGAAAATTTGGTGGTAGTGATAACTCTTGAGTAGAATCGATCTTGCCTTTATTGTTATGTGGGACTTCATATTTCAAAGTGGAATTTTGGGAGATGATGATTGACATTGTTACCAGGGAAAAATTCTAATTTCCTAGATTCAATAGATCTGTTATAGCATGGTGTTGGGAAGTCCTATTTATTTGAATCATTAGTTTCCAATTACTTGTATTGAGGGTGAGAGAAAGAAGTGGTATGCATGGCATTTGAAGGTCTCATATGGTAACTCCAACTATGGAGCACATCCTTTTGATTGTTATCGATAAATTTTCTCTAGTCCAGGAGGATCAAGATCTTGACTACTATAGTTTTGTGCAACAAAAAAAAGATATTGATGGGGGTGGTGAGCATAATATTTAAGGATTTAAATACTAGAATTGGATAGAACCCTAAGAAGGGGACTTTTTGCCAACTCATTGTCAATGGACAATTATATGAGGATCCTCTATATGACATTTACTACCATAATTATGAAGCAAAACATCATAATTTGATATTTTTCTTTGAGATGACTTTTAAAATTGTGTTATGGGTATGGGAGGTCATCCTAAACACATCTAATGCATAACTTGGGGCTTCACAAACCATAATAATTGTTGTGATAGTGGGTTCCTTTCCTAATATTTCCATTGAAGGTTTAGTTTCAATTTTTTCACTATATTCATGGTGGTTTTTGTTGCTACTTGGTTCTCCTTTTTTGGTATGTCAATGCCTAGAATTTCCAAGTGGAGGCATGGCATTAATTGGAGAAGATCATGACATCTCATGCTCTCTTTTATTATCCACAAAAGTTGCATTATTTTCTTACTTATTGTAGCTTAGGTGACATGCTATCACAACTCTCTCATTGTAGTTTTTTTTTTTTGCCTCATCAATGGTGTTGGGTGCCCTTTATTTTGGTATTAGTTCATAGGCCTAAGGTGTTGGTTCAAATCCTTTACATTAATCTCTAAGCATGATACCAGGGTTTTAGGTATATTCTTGTGATTTTTTTGTTGTTTTGAGCGTGTGTTTATCCCACACACCTTATTGAATGTATGTGGGGGCTAGATGTTTGGTCTTTTCTGAGAGACATATTGCTCCCTTGCATATCAATGAAGTTTTTTTAAAGGGAAAAATTAGTTGACATAGGGTCACAACTCTCTCATTGTCACGTTTATTTTGTTTTCTTCATTGATGGTGTTGGGTTCCCTCTATTTTAGTAGTGGTTTGTAATATGTGTGGAAAAACCTTGGGAATTTACAATAATGAATGGGATACTAATTATCCCAAGATTGAAATATAAAATGGAGAATGTCAACATGTTCATGGCATGTTTCAAGATAAAAATGGTATGGTATGTGATGCTCTAGAACTTGATGATAGCATTGATCTCACTTTGTCTTCAACTATAGTACAAAATTAAGGATATGTTGCATCTAACACTAACCATGGGTTCAATGATAGTCAAATTATTGGTGATAAATCAAAGTGAAAGGAGATTATCCTTCATCTATGATTAATGAGGTTATGTGAATCAAGTATGATATTGAAGAACATGAATGGCGAGTAGTTGGGGCCATAACATTAGTTTTTCTCATCAATGACAAAATTATGAAATTTTTCCATGAGGAACCAACAAAGGAGGTTGAAATAATAGGTTTACATAGGAAACTATAAGAAAATTATGATGATGACCTAAATAAAAATGCATCACTAGGTTTTGAGAAAATAAAATTATAATAAAGAAGGAGCCCTTAAATATTTTGGTCCTTTGTATCTCACTAGCGGTCCAAGGTGCCCAAATTCATGTCTATATTTATGAATATGGATGAACCTTAGCCTAATATTTTGAGGTCAAATTGTTGTAAAATTCTGAGACCCGAGAGATCTAGAATTCGATGAGAAAAATAATACTAATCCAATGAATTTGCAAATAAACAAAGAAGAGAGAGATTGATCCAAAAAGGATCCAGAGAAGACTATGGATAGCTTAGAATTCGTAGAAGCAACTCGAGAAGCTCAAAATGGCCTCAGCAAACAGAGAAAGGGAAAAAATTCAAATTCCTCAAAACATAGTGAAATTGGCATCATCGCGAAGAGTGTGTTGCAAGATTTCCAACGATGTAAACAACTCATCAAACAGAGTTGCAGATCAAAATATATTTGTAGTCAAAATTTTGGTCAACCTAGCTCAGTCAACATCCATACTACTGACGTCAGCACCAGTACAGATGACATCATCATCTGTATAGTATACATGGCATGCATAGAGGGTGACATGTGAAATGATGACATCAACATGGTGACATGGCAGTACCATGTGTCACTCATTTTTGGACTTTTTGGGTAATTTTGTGGACCAATGAAAAGGTGCCACGTGGCAGACCACATAGCCACATGTCAGGTGACATGGCAAGATAATGGAGCAAGAATATGTGGCAGTGACTGTGCAAGGAGTGGTGATGTGGGCCAACGAAAGGTCGCCACGTAGCCCAATCATGGGCTACCACGTGGCAACATCCAAATGCATAAAGACGCCTAACATCCGGATTTCCAAAAATTGGCGGGATTGGTTAGAGCCAACCCCCAATCTACCAATTTTGATAGGATTCTGCCAAATCTAGCCAAGATATAAACTATACCACCAGACTTAACCACATTTGACAACTTAACTGAATCCACCAAATCCAAACCACATATATATATATATATATATATATATATATATATATATATATAACATTGCAACCATATGACCATCAGGAGGCGAGTGAGTTTAAAATACACACGGGATCTCCTATCGCCTCCACCTTTGCCAGTCAAGGAGGCCCGTGGGTTCGACCCCGGGATCTCTCCTATCACCTCCACCTTTGCCAAGTCTGCCAATCAGTTGGGTTGGGGTGTGACTTGGTAAAGTCCACCCCCTTTATTACTTAAGTGTTTCGTTTTCATCAGGTATGAGGGTCAGTCTAGGGCATGGTCGTGCGAACATGGCACATTTTTTTAGACAGATTCCCATGGATTAATTGCAGGTGTAGGCACAAAAACTGAGGTGAATTTCCTCAGGGGCCTTGAAGTGCTAGAATCAGATCGAGGCACAGAGACAGTCATTTTTGGGTAATTCGAGGCCACAAATTCAGTTGTGTTGTTTGTTTTCAAGTCTGAGCAAAGCTTCTGTGACTTAACTCCAAAATTAGGTATACTTGTGTATTTTGCCAAATTCTTTTGTTGAGTTAATAAAAAGGCCTACCCATTTGAGAGAAGGAATCAGAGACGTAATCCACCAGGGACACACTCCGTTATCAAGTTTTTTGTGTTCATATTTGATGCTTATGTCTCTTCATTATTGAGATTTTCCTTCTTTATGATGAACTTTAATTTATGCTCATTTAATACAATTATTTATAAGTCACATTGATGAAAATATCCTAGATCATGTTGGTATCAAAGAAGTCATCTTTGACTTGAATTGTCGAGTGTGAATGCTTACTAGGGCCAAGCATAAGCAGAGTGAAGGAACTCTTAAGACTTTCAATCCCAAAGTTGGTCGTGCATCCCGAAGGAAGAAAATGGCCGAAGAGGACAAGTGTGATGAACATGAGAAAAACTTCCATATGGTATTTTATTCCATTTCAGAAATGGTTGAGTGAATGTGTTATCTCCTCAAATAACACAGTCAAATTTGTTTATTTTAGGTGATAGGAAGTCATTGAAAAATAAATTTCTAAATTTTTTAAGGTTCATTTTTTAGAGCCTTAGGTTTGTAATAAAGTTTGAAAAAAAATTGATTTGGTTTTCCCCTCAAAAAAGTCAAAACTCAGGTTTCGATGGCTAACCGCCTTTCCAAAAGGGCTTCTAAGCCACCGAAACTGTAAAAAAGTTTGTTTTTACTGTGCTGAGTCATCATTTTCAAATGATGATTCTGAGCAACTGAAGAATATTTTTGAGAAACGGGAGGAGTTTTTTGTTGATAACATGTCAAAGAACAATAACCTCTATCATTTTTCCTACAGGTGTCATAGATTGGGAGAATCGAATTCATCTCTGAGCCCTAATTTTTGGATCTCAGAATTTCCCTATTTGACACATGTTTTTGAAATGCAAATCCCGGGTATAATAAAAACGAATCTCAAATAACTGAGAGATTTTTTTTCTCACAACAAACCAATATAAAAAATCCTCTTCCAGTTTTTACACAATGGTTTTGGTTTTAGAGATATGGGTAAATATTTGAGCAGCATATTTCCAAAAATTTCTGTCTTTTCCAACCACCTCACAAATTTGAATTTGAGATAGGAGAAGAGGTTATCATATCCATCTTTTGAGGATATTGAAATTGTTTGTAAAGGATATAAATCCAAGAACATTTGATGAACAAAAGGTTTGACTTTGATTTCTAGACTCTACTGTTATTGTGATAAAGACACTTTCTTTAATATATTCAGCCTGCAAGCTTCTTTCATTGTTATTGTCAGACTCTCTTTTCATTTCTATTCTATGCCTATGAGTTGAAATCATTTATTTGTCTCTGTTTAAATTTCCTATGGTAACTGTCATCTTACCTTTGATTATTAAACAAGAATCGTAAGCATCCATTGCTAGTTTGTTGACCCATCATATATATTGTTTATGTATGTTCTGGTTAATTGATTGGTTTCTTATCCATTTGATATACAAACCTATCTGATAATATCTCTTGAAGGCCTTGTACTGTATGAATATAAATAGACTGTCTTGATGATACAATCTAGTGATTTAGATATTCATATTGATCCAAACCCACACCCATTATTGAGAAAATAATTACAAAAACAATTAAGTTACCAGGCATCTCTGAGATACAGCCTAGGAAAGTTTCCTGGAGTGATAACAAATTGGTGTTGTTGTTGGGGAGAGGAGATTGAATCTCAGCTTCCTTGGGAGATGAAAATATCCAGCTTTGATGATAGAAAAAGTCTGGACATCATTTGGTTGTAATCATCTATCTGGCGAATCCATGAAGGATGGATTCAATGGCGACTCCATTGTTCAGAAATATGTTGGTGACTCCACTAGTATGACATGAATAAGATCTTAGCGAAGAGGTATTCTTTCTGTGATTTTTTAAAGATTGTTGGTTTCCCTAATCCAGTGCCTAGTAGAGATGAATGGGAACGTAGTATTCCCAGATTTCGAGGAGAAGAGTGGGAAGTTCCAGCTAAACACTTGTTGAATTTTCATGATTTTATTCACCGTCTTGAAATTGTACATGAGGATGTTTAAATTAAGCTTTTCAGGTATTCACTAGAGGGGATTTCTCTTGACTGGTGCCAGTCTCTTCCAATTGCTAGTATCAGTTCTTTGGTAGATTTTCATGTTGCCTTTCATTTGTTTTGCGAAGGCATATTTTCAGCTAACCTTTTATATCCCAAATGTTGTTATGATTTCAATTTATTGAAAAACAATCCAAATATTCATGAAGACTATGATGTAGCATAAGATATCTCTCATCATGATCAAGGGATTGTTGATCCACATTATGACAACCATGGTGATTCTTTTGACATTTTATTAAATGCATCTATGTTAGATGGCTGTCATGAAGATCAGACTATTTCTTTTGAAAACTTTAAAGATGATGAGCAGATTGACACATCAGTAGAAGAAAGTTATAGATCTGAGTTACAGTCATATGGTAAACAAGAACTTATTTCTCACAATTTACATCATTTCTCTAATGATCTTCATGATGATGTGTTTTCTCATCAACATAAATTAGAAATGGATTATAAAAGAGATGAATGTTCACTTACTATTATTAAATCTTATTGTTGTGAATCTGAAAAAATGGTATCTTTAGTTACATATGGAAATGATCATCTTTATGTTGGTCAAATGTCCATTGAAATCAGTAAGGCTATCCCACAATTTTCAAATTTGCAGACAAAGGGGAATTGCAGCAAAAATGAGAAGAGAGATGATGAACAGAAAAGTTCAAATCAACAGTTCATCATGCATGTTTCTCCGACATAGGTTAATCACTTTACAACTAATTATGAGATCACTGAAAGCAACCTGCATCAACAATTCAGTCAATTGGAACCGCAACATGAAGAGGTATTTCTTTGTGTCTTTCATGACCCTATTGTTGATTTTCTGGAATCCATGAGCAGCATAAAGATCAAAATATTCTTGTCAAATGAAAGTTGGTTCTATCATCTGTTCAAACCATATTTTTGTTGGTTATGCATTCCTTTATTTTTTGA
Source organism: Picea sitchensis (assembly GCA_010110895.2). Taxonomy (NCBI): domain Eukaryota; kingdom Viridiplantae; phylum Streptophyta; class Pinopsida; order Pinales; family Pinaceae; genus Picea; species Picea sitchensis. Next base: position 44,847 of record SNQJ01S0005739.1, read on the forward strand.
GTTAAGATCAAGAACAGGTTCAGTTAATCAGTTTCTGATATGGCTTCATTGGAAGCATGAGTTTACTTGATTAAGAGGCAGTATAGTTGGTTAGTGTAGGAGTAAGCAGCTAAATAAGATCTTCATATGAGAAGATAGATTGCTTTTAGTTTTCTTGAATAAGCAGAGAGGCATGTATTTTAGAAGTCATTTCTAGACTACAGATATGTTCTCAGACAGACCTAAAAATAGAGTCTCTCAATGAAGATGCTAGTATGCATATGTTATTCAACAATGATAATAACAAGCAAACAACTTGTACCATTCTTCATCCATCAGAAGATATGCATGTTGAATGATCTATGGAGGTCACCTCTTCTGCTTGGAGCCGATGATTGGGAGATATTTGGATAGGCTGTCATTGGAGAGATTCAATTATGAATCTATTTTTGGGCAATACAACAAACTTTCACTAGTTGATTTAAGTAGGGAAAGTCAGGGCTCGAAAGATAAATTGTTTACAGTAGTGTAAGGGGAGCTTCTTCTAAAGATACAAGGTTTTCACATCTCAAATTCTTCTCCTCATATTCTTCAACATTTGATTTAAATTATGAAAGCATTATCTTACTATGCTAAACCTTAATCTTGAAAATGGAATGAAATAAGGGTAAAATGATGAAAGCTGTAGGTTTTGAAGGTTATATGAGACATAAAATAAAATATTCAGGTCTACAACAACTTCCACAGCACTGGGATCATTCATTGAAGCTACTCATCAACTCAATTTTCTCATACACAGTCAGCAGCCAGTTTAACCTACTGGAGATGGGTCTCCTATCTAGTTCATACTCTTTTTTTGGCTTGAAGAAATAAGAGCATGGATGACAAACTTGGATAAGTAGATCTACTTCATAAATATGATGATACTGAAACTCTTTATGCATATGTTAAGCCTAAATGAATGATCCAAAATCTTACACATAGTGATATCTAAACTAAGAACAAACACATGGTACAAATGTTGAGTAGTACTATAGTATATAAACATATCCTCATAAGCCTAGAAGAAGAAGATCTTGAGTTGTAAATAAGGATTCAGTTTTGCAATTTTGAAAATTATTCTTCAAATAGTGCTTTCGGTGGCTTAATCGAGCTTTCACAGTCTCCCTTAGCCACCGAAAGTAGGGCTTTCGGTGGCTTAAAGGTTAGAATTTTGGCTCTCCTAGCCACCGAAAGCACAGAACAGGGCAGAATGCTACTATTTTTGCACAAATCCGAGTTCCCTTGATCTGAATGCCATGAGGATAGTTCCAAATGATGGAATATAATTAAAGTCATCATTATCAAGGTTCTGTTTTGATTTTGGTGGTGCTTAGTCAAGATGGATCTCAAACAAGTGATAATAGAAGCATTAGTTCTAGTCAAGTGCCACCCCCACCTATTCATCCAATGCATGGATTTTTCAACCTATATTTTTCCTCCCATACCTCTTACTAATCCATATGGAACATTATAAATGGCTACGACTTGACAAGTGGATATCTTAAGCTTGGTGGTACAATTTTTGGAAATGGTTACAGCAGGTTGCATCAGAGAATGAGGAAACTGTAGCAGAGCCAGATCTTCAAGGAGCAGTACCAACTAGAAAACAGACACAGAGTATGCATATTTGCCTTCACCTACACCTAAAGAAGAGTAGGAGCTACAAGAGGATGAGGCATCAACCAGCAAGCCCCAATTGTCAAAAATCAATCAACTACTAATACAAGTTTATGATCTTGAACTCCTTGACAGAAAAGTTAAGACTAGTAATCAAACTTTGACAGAAAGAGATATTGAGTTGTATGATTCTCACCAAAGGCTTACTAAACAATATGATAAGATGGAGAAAAGGAACCAAATGTTGATTCTAGGTTGTATAGGAAGATCAGGTTGCTAAGAATCAAAATGATGCCTGCAAGACCTAAGGCACATATTGCTATGTTAAACCTAGCAGAAGAAACCACTAATTTTGTTGATAATCCAGGGGAAGATATCAACTCTGTTGATAACCTAGACTCTGCTCAGGTTGTTGAATCCTCAAAGGAGAAGAAGTGAAGATCAGAAGATGGAAGGAAATACATTTTTGCAATTTTCAAAGCCAGTTTCAAAACATAGATTTTGGTGGCTTAGGCAATCTTTCACAGTCATTTTTAACCACCGAAAGCAGAGCTTTCGGTAGCTTACAGGTTAAGATTTTTGGCTCTTTAGCCACCGAAAGTGCAGAGAAGGGAAAAAAGGCACTCTTTTTGCACAGATCTAAGTGTTGTTGTTCCAATTGGCACAATAAAGGTTCCAAAGTGATGAACATAATTTAGAGCATCAGTTTTATTGTTATGTTTCAGTTTTGGAGGTGTCAGCCGCGTTAGGAAGATAAAACTTCTTATCTATTTTTGGAAAAAGATGACTAGTTTTTCAGGGTGGCATTTTCAACTTCATCCATCAGCATCTGAAGATCACTACATCTTTTGAATACTATGAAGACTTTCAAGGCTACAGGTTTGTAGGCGATCATTTATAAAGGCCAAACGAGTCCATAGCCCAATGGTAAAGGCTACAGGCAAGTTACAGGTTTGCAGAAGATCAGTTGCACAGACCAAATGAATCCATAGCCCAATAGGAAAGGCATTGGAGCTGAGGTTCTTGAAACCTCACAGGGAGGCTTTCATCCCTACAAGGAGAATATGTTATCTCCTCAAATAACACAGTCAAATTTGTTTATTTTAGGTGATAAGAAGTCATTGAAAAATACATTTCTAAATTTATTAAGGTTCATGTTTTAGAGCCTTAGGTTTGTAATAAAGTTGGAAAAACATTTGATTTGGTTTTCCCTTCAAAAAAGTCAAAACTCAGGTTTCGATGGCTAAGCGCCTTTCCAAAAGAGCTTCTAAGCCACTGAAAGTGCAGAAACGTTTGTTTTTACTATGTTGAGTCATCATTTTCAAATGATGATTCTGAGCTACTAAAGAATATTTTTGAGAACTGAGAGGAGTTTTTTGTTTATAACATGTCAAAGAACAATAACCTCTCTCATTTTTCCTACAGGTATCATAGTTTGGGAGAATCAAATTCATCTCTGAGCCCTAATTTTCGGATCTCAGAATTTCTTTGTTTGACACATGTTTTTGAAATGAAGATCCCGGGAAAATGAAAATGAATCTCAAATAACTGAGAGATTTTTTTTCTCAAAACAAACCAATCTAAAAAATCCTCTTCCATTTTTTACACAACGTTTTTTTTTTAGAGATATGGGTAAATCTTTGAGCATCATATTTCCATAAATTTTTGTCTTTTCCAACCACCTCACAAATTCGAATTTGAGATAGGAGAAGAGGTTATCAGATCCATATTTTTAGGATATTGAAATTTTTTGTAAAGGCTATAAAGACAAGAAAATTTAATGAACAAAAGGTTCGACTTTGAGTTCTAGACTCTATTGTTATTGTGATAAAGACAGTTTCTTTAATATATTCAGCCTACAAGCTTCTTTCATTGTTATTTTCAGACTCTCTTTTCATTTCTATTCTATGCCTATGAGTTGAAATCATTTTTTTGTCTCTGTTTAAATGTCCTATGGTAACTTTCATCTTACCTTTGATTATTAAACAAGAATCATAAGCATCCATTGATAGTTTTTTGACCCATCATATATATTGTTTATGTATGTTCTGGTTAATTGATTGGTTTCTTATCCATTTGATCTACAAACCTATTTGATAATAACTCGTGAAGGCCTTGTATTGTATGAATATAACTAGACTGTCTTGAAGATACAATCTATTGATTTAGATATTCATCTTGATCCAACCCCACACCCATTATTGAGAAAATAATTACAAAAACAGTTAAGTTACCAGGCATCTCTGAGATACAACCTAGGAGAGTTTCCTGGAGTGATAACAGAATGTATGGAGACTATGAGAAGAGGATTAATAAGAAAGGGAAGAAAAAGGAAGAACATGCAAATGATAATGATTCAATGAATCAAGGGGCTAGAGGAGACCCTCCTGAGCCTCCATATTTACCATCAAGTTCTAGCTCTTCTTCCTCTGAGCATTCTCATCATTCTCATAATTCTAGCCATAAAATTTCTTTTAAGAAACTATTATTAAATCTTGATGTAAAATTTTATTTACCTATGTTTAATGGAGATGTTAATCTTGGAAAGATAGATAATTGGATCTGACAGGTTGAAGTGTATTACCATGTTCAACATATTGATGAAGAGGAATTTAAAGTGCAATTGGATTCTCTTTGGTTGGAAGGCACCACTCTTGTATGGTGGGAGAGTAAACTTCAAGACATAAGTAAGTGTGGTAATCTTCTTTCCTCATGGTCAGAATTTAAATCAACGACAAGGAAGCAATTTTATCCATTGGGTTATTTACATAAGGAAATGATGGAATGGAAAACTTTAAGACAAAGTAAAGGTCAAATTGTACAAAGTTTCATAGAAGAATTTAGGAAGAAAGATCTTGCATTAAACATTCCTTTGGATTCTTATGAAACTTTGATGAAGTATATTGGCACACTTCACAATTATATTCGTCATACTTTTCTATCGTTTAACCCCATCAGTCTTGATGAATTTTTTGTGCAAGACACTCACCTTGAGAACAAGGGAAAGCATGTTCAAGAAGATCCCACGAAGAAACCTTCCAATCTCCCACATAAGCAATTTAAGAAGTTTAAAAGGAAGGAGAAAAAGATTTCCACTATAAAGAGAGAAGAAGGAAATCCATCTTGCACTCATTGCAAGAAGAATGGTCATGATGATGAACATTGTTGGAAAATACATCCAAAGAAGAGACCAAAATAATTCGGTTGAAAGGGGAGGACAAATATCGTTGCTATAGTGCAACAAGATCTTGGTTCCAATTTAGGAGACGAAGGAAAGATCACAACGGTTGGAGTACAAGGTAAAGATTTCCCTTCATGCTAGTTCAAATTCCAATAATGAATATCATGATGATGAAAGAAATAGGAATGAATTATTTCACATAAGAGTTGTATCTAAACACACTAATATAGATACATTATTTGATCTAGGCTCCCAAGTAAACTTGATATCTAAAGCACTTGTCAAAAATATGGGTCTTGAAACTAAACCACATCCAAAGCCTTATCCTCTTGGTTGGGTATGTGATAAAGAAAAACTTAATGTCACCAAGTAATGTAGAATTAGATTTTATATTGCTTCAAAGTTGATTGATGAAATGGATTTGGATGTTGTATCACTTGATATATGTGGCATAGTGTTGGGAAGTCCTTATCTTTATGATAGAAAAGAAATATTATTTCGTCATGAGAACAAATATCACCTTACTAAAGGGGGAGTCGAATACATTGTTAGAGCCCACAACATGAGGGTAAACAGGACACTTGTTAGTGCAGGACAAATGAAGAGACTCATAAACACTAATAAGAGATATGTACTCATGGTCTTAAGGGAAAAGGATGTTGGGACATCCAACGCTTTTCAAGGATGTGATCCTTATCATAAGAAATAATTAATTGATATTGTTTCTAAGTATGATGATATTTTCCAGGAACCAGATGAATTACCTCATAAGAGGGAAATCCAACATGAAATACATCTTCAACAGGATTCTCCTCTTCCTATTTAGTAGTTTGATTTATTTCTTTTGTGATTTATTCAATTAGTTTGATTTATTTCCTTTGGAATTATTTAATTAGTTTGATTTGTTTCTTTTACAAATTATAATGAATTGATTTCTTTAATTTATGTGTGAATGAAATGAGTGGTTATGTAGAATAAATACCAGAACTCTCTTCTATGGAGGCAAGGCCTACTCCACTAGAACAGAGTGCCAAATAGTTTAGATGGTCCCTTTGGTTTCTTGTTGCTTAATCAAATTTCTTAGGATTTATTAATTTCTGTAATTGACTTCTCGTTGTGTGGTTCTGTTTATTTAGTTAATTATGCATGGTTATGTCCATTTGCTTAATGCTTATTTAATTAATCATTCATGTAGAATTGAATGAAATTAATACCATTGAATTTTAAGTTGAGTTTTATTATTTACTGATCTTAACAAAATGGTTATGTTTATTGGTCCAAGTAATGGGAAGGAATCACTTTGGCAAGGAATAGATTAGATTAATTTACTTTCCTGCAAGTGCAATATTTCCTTTCTCGGAAGTGTGATATTTCCTTTCCTGCAATTGTGCCATATACTTTCCTACCAGAGTAGAAGTTACTTGTAAGACTATTTTTTTATAGAGAGTCCAATATTGATGATTGATACATGTCATACCCAGAATGTTCTCCTAAAGAACTGACGAGCACCATGGATGGTTACCTAGGTGTCTCGATCGATGGGAATATGTCTATAGTATGATCAATTATTCATTCTTGACACTTAGGTTAATGTTAGGCCCTGGAGTAAAAATAGTTCCCAGACAGTATTTTTAAGTACTAGTGATTGGCCCAAAGGTATGGTTGGTCCCTAGCTCATATCATAGTCTTGCAAGCGTGACATTTACTTTCTGCATGCGTGATTTAATTTCAAGAGAAATCATATTGATATTTATTTATGTACAAGTGATGTGTTTACTTTCAGTTAGTGTGTTTACTTTCCTTGCAATTAGATTTAGAACCTTTTCAATAGTTTGAATTTACCATACTCTTTCCACGAAGATAATCATTGCCACTATTACTGCATCATGTAGAAAGAATGGTTGTTCCTGCATATATTGTGCATGAAAGTTTGCAGGTATCACATGACCCCATATTGAAAACTAAATGTACATTCCTTCTAGTTATCTTCTTGAGAAATTAGGAAGGTGATTGGGAGGTTCGTCACTAATATCTTTTGCAAGTCAGAAAGCAGGTTAAAAGCAAGTTACAGGTGCTACCACAATTGTTGCAAAACTAGTCATGATGTTGCAACACTGAATGTGATATTGTGGCATCAATGGTTGAAAGTTGTTGCAGCACCAATGGTTGACCATTTCTACAACTCTGAGTGTAACAATGGATTCATGTCACTATTTTTTGTTTATGTTCCACCAGCTAGGAGAGTGATGGATGCACCAAAAATAATGATCAAGTGATACAATGGACAGTGAGAGAATACAACAATGTATCAAGCCATGTCACTTGTTGATATATATTGTTTTCAGCATGAAGACCAATCATAGTAAATGCTAAAGGATTGATCTGTATTCTTGAGAAAGTTGGCAAGAGGAAGAAGGCATCGGTGAATGAGAATCTTACTGAAGAAAGTGAAAGGGGATATAGAAACCTTCAAGTTTGAGACTTATATGATCATCATGATATGTGGTTGGTTTTTATTTTCATATAAAATTTTGGAAAATTTTGAACATATTACATTGAAGATAATGCACCCAAAAAAATACACGTATCTTATTTTAAAAGTCATATCATTTTCTAGGAGTTCCAGCAGTTGTTGCAACACGTTGTGTAAGTCAATATAGGCACTTGATGCTTGAAATTCTTGGTATGTTGATGTATTCCATTGACTATTATATTCCTATGAACAGTCACACCTATTCAAATCACCATTTGGGATTTATCGCTTGTTTATTTAATTTTATGGCATGTTGATTTGGTGAATTCACTAAAATCATAATTGGGGAAGTCATATTTAGATACCAAATGGGCATATTTCCAAAACTTGTTTCTATCCTAAATTTACCTTGAATTATAGTTTATAACCCAACTTGAATCACTCAATTTGGATCTCAAATGGAAACGTTATGACCAAAACATTGACTGGGTGTAGAGTAGGAAGGTCAAGGACAGAGTTGGGACAGTCACTTTTTGGATGCCTAAATGGAAAGATATCGAAAACTTTTTTCTCGGATATTTTTTCCTATGAATATGTTTTACAACACAATTTGAATCACTTAATTTCTATATCATATGAGAAATTTAGACCCAAAATACTAACTTCCTATCCTAAATCAACACTCCTAAAACTTTGTCTCCTAAGTTGTTCATTGGCATATTTGACCCATTAGTTCATCTTGGATTCCAAACATATTTATATTGGAGATAGATATGTGAGTATATTTTCATCTCAAATTTGAATCAAGTCAATCTGACATTAAATGAAAAATGTGTACTTGATTTAGTGACTGTTGGTCTAGGCAGGAACTCAAAAACAACACTAGCATGCAAGCTATTACTCAGCAGATTTGGCATATCACCATAAGAAATTTTTAAAACTTGTTTGTATTGAAAGTATCCCTATGAATATATTTTCTTTTGTATTTGGAATTACTCAAATTTGACAAGAAAAAAGCAATTTATCAACAAAATACTTCCAGGTTGACTAAGGCAGTCACCACTCCTCAACAAGTATAAAATGAATTTTGCTTCATTCAGTTTTCCTTGGATTTTTTTTATAAGTAAATATTTTATTTTCATATTTCTTAGATGAAGAGATCTCGTACACCTCTCTTCTTCCATGATCTCATGTTTTATTTCAATTAAGTGGTTGTTTCTTTCCAAGTCCCGAGAGGATTGAGAGATCAATCCATGAACAAGTAATTTTTGAAGAAAAATTTCATGTCAAATGGGAATGATCTCCAAAAATCCAATAATGAATATGAAATTTTAGGAGATGTTGTTCCATGTTATAATCTCAAGTTCTTAGGATCTTGTCCCAACAATGTCTCAACAAGAAGACTTTTGCAAAGTTGTATATGGATCTAGAACAAAACACGTGAGGAATTGAATTGAAGAATTTGAATACCATATTTCCAAAATTCAAGTGTCATTTCCACATTCCCCATTGCTACATCATCCATTCCCTTTATACCAAGGAATCCTTCCAAAATATTGCATGATCATCATTCTCATTCACCAACACCATGATATGCCTATACATTTCCTTCCTCTTAGCTCAATGATACATGCATGTTGAAGTTCATACAATCTCATTTTCTTATGTGGTTGTCTATTAAATCCAATCACCTTTACCTGAATATCATTCATATAACCACTACACTTAAATCAAAACTTCAGCCTCCACCACTCCATCACTTCCATGATTTTCTACTCCACCCACCCCTAAGACACACAATAAAGTCATCTTAGCCCACTTACAATGCCAAGTTGACTTGTTATCCTACCCCATCCCTTAATACATTTATGGTGAAAACATATCTTAGGCGTCATCAGACCCTACTAATTATTGAAAACTAGCTTTCTCGTGGGCATTCCTTGAAAAAAAAAAATGTTTGTGAAAACCCTCTACGCATATTCAGACAAATCTTGTTTGAAAACTAGCTCATTGGTGAACAAGATTTGAAAACAAAGTAAGAAATAAACAATTGCATCCAAGTTTCTCTCTTAATAAGATTTCCAGGATTTACTACTCCATCAGAAGTTTACTCTCAGCTTTGGATCTCACTTTACAACTCATCATGCTACTAGTTCCAAGTTCCAGATTGTGTTACATGTTACAAGATCAACATTTTTCTTTCTTGCAAATGTTTACATCATTGTGGACCATATTAGATCTTGTGCTTCTCAGGATGTTTCTACATGCATTATGGACTTCATAGGTAGGTGCAAGTATGCTTATTTTTCCTTTATTTAACCTAAGTTCATTGGATGTTATGGATTTGTATTTGGAAATCCACTTAGGCCTGTGTCCTACCTCAACATTTCTTTTCCTTTGTCCTAATTTCTTACCATCTATCATTTTTCAAGGACATAAAAAGCTTTCAAATTTATTTATTTATTTTTTTTTGGGGGGGGGGGCACATTTTCCATTGCTTCACCTATCATGACCATGCCATTATCACTCTTTCCCATCCTTCAACATCCTTGATCATTACAAAACCTCCCTTGTTCCATGTGACCCATGACACCATCCTACCCATGGCATCATCATCGAAGGGATAAAAGGATACAATTTTTTCTACATAAGACCTTTATGTTGCCACACAAGAACCAATAGTAAGAGAAAAACAAGGTATTGTTGTTGCTCCACAAGAACCAACAACATTTTCTAATGCCATATATTTATCGCTTAAATCATGAGCATTTACAAGCACACTTCATTAAAATATGGTTTTGAGAAACATGTCCAAGTAGATGATAGCCCATCTATAGGCTTTGTGTTACATGAAGACATGCAACATCCTCAGTTTGGGGGGGTGGACTACTACACATTTCTTACTTGGAACACCACAATTTTCTTTTCCTTCCATTTGATAGAAAATTTTTCAGATTGGGGGAGAGGAAAAACCATCACCTATAGAGGAACAGACAACCCCACAAGAACCTACAATAGAAGAAATTGGTATAGAAGCCATTCCTATAGAAACAATATGTCTTCATCCTTGAGCTTGTGTATGTACAACAACACTTTTCATTTTTTAGTGAAGAACAATAGTTTTCAATATTAATGACACAATAAATCCATATTACGGTTACACAAGAACCAACAATAGGAAGTCTTGTTGTTGTTACACAAGAAACAGTAGCAGGTCACAAAATATCACCATGTCACGAGTTATAATTTATTGTTGTTACTCTTGTTACAACATTGTTGTTGTTACTCTATTATGATGCTACTCATGTCATAAAACTATTTTTGTTACTTTATTTTTTTATATTGTGTGTAGAAATTGATGTGTTTATGTCTTGAAGAATGCTTGCAAAATTTCATAGAAAATCATTTTGTAATTTGAGAGAAAATGGCTAAAGAAGCTTGTCGCTACTCCTACAGAACTCTTTCTACAACTCACCTATAGCAACTTATTTTCTTATATATTGAGGGTCATGAATCAAATCATCATGATTTTCTATGGAAAGAGACATTGAATTGGGATAAACATAACCACCAAAAATATCCATAATCTGGAGTATTGTCTGCATGAAATATCAAGTTTTCAAATCTGATGCAACTCCCTATGCAGGTTTTCTTGCAACTTCCTATGTATGTTTTTTGCAACTCCATCAGATTTGCTCCAATATTGTTAGAATTGGTTTAGGGTGCTAATGATGATTTTGAAGGATGGTTCCTGACAACCCATAACAAGCAAGTCATTAAAGGAAAAATGAAAAAAAAAATGTTAGCAACAAAGAAGGTTATACATTGGACAAAGAGAAATATCCCTACAGTTTGGCTAATGCAGAGGTATTGGGTTGCATGAGGACATGCAACATTTTCAGTTTTGGGGAGATGAAGGGCTCAATAAATGACATATTTTTATACCATATTTTCCCTACATTTAACCTCTTTATGCTTATCTAAACCATTTATCAATCCATTATTGTGCGGGATTTAGACTTAATGTGTTTTCATTACATTTTTTTAGTACTTTACATGAATTTATGATTAAACATTAGAAAAATATCATATTTGCATTTATATTTGAATTATTTTGCAAAGATGATGTGCCAGACAGGTTGTTGTGCATATTGTGATATCGCCATAGGATGTATTTTGGTTCCTACTCCTACAACTCTCTATTGTTGGTTGTTTCAACTCTTTCTTGATAACTATTGCAAGTATAGAGTTGCAAATCTGGCTCGACAACTGCTACAATTATAGAGTGTTACAACACAACTGTTGCAACTTGTGGCTGCAACTCATCAAGGAACTATTCTATGCTGCAACTCGCTAGGGAAATATTCTATACTGCAACTCCTTCCAATAGTTGTTGCAACTCGTCAGGGACACCAAAAGACACCAGAAGACACCAAAATCTTAGTGAAAGAAGACCATCTCCTTAAAATACAAATTAGAGAAGCAATTGAAATCATCAAGAATCTCGATAACCTAAATAGAGACAATGGTCTAGAGATTAGTGATAGTTGGATCCCGCTCATTCGGGGAAGAAGATATTATTAACTTGATCCCTAGGAGTTAAGAACTTGCACCTTTACTAGATTCTAACCTTTCCCATAGACTTTTAGAAATAAAATTAATCTAACTTAATAATTAAAAATAACCTAACTATTATTAAAAAACTTATTGATTCCTTGGGTTGCATTTAGCACACATTTAATTTTCACTTGAGCCGACAAATACTTATCATCTACCTTCTCCCCTAGACTTTCAAAATTAAAAATTAATCTAACTTAATAACCAAAACTAACCTAATTTATACCAACATACATTATTAAAATCCTTATGACGTCTCACCTTAAATACCTATAACTAACCTAATACATTAATAATAATATTAATATTACCTTTTTAAATTAACCCTAATTTAAAACTAGCATAATACATTATTAATTATTAATATCAATTGGATTTTTAAATTAAATCAAAACCACTGAATATCCAAAACTAACCTAATTAATACCAACATACATCATTAATATATTTAGGATATCTCACCTTAGCCTCCTATAGAAATTGTTACCACTAATTTATACCTTCA
>SNQJ01S0005739.1:57715-78714 GCA_010110895.2 Picea sitchensis
TTTAACCTATAACTAGCATAAACATTAATAATAATATTAGATTATCTAATTAAATCAAAAACCACTTAATATATTAATAAATAAAAAAATCTTTATTAAATACTTAATATTAAAAATCTTTTCAAATCCTAGGGTTTCACATAGTCGAATTTAGGTTTCCTACATTCCTTTTTAAATATTTATTAGGGTTCCTCTCTTGAATTTTTCCTCAGGCTTTTTGTCCTGAAGATGGATCCTGTTGTGGATCTGAAATGTCGACAAGCAATTAAGAATACTGAGGTTTTTCCGATAAATTCTAAACAGAACTATTCTACACTGCAACTCATCCAAAGAACGATGTTGTAATTAGATACTTGAGCCATCGGTACCATGAGCCAACAATGGAACTATGAGCCATGTTCTTCTACTCTACGTGAAAATTATGGATCCATGCAACGATAATATCAATTATGGAGATAATTGTGATTCCAAGATAAAATATTAGTTTGAGTGGTTAACCAAGAATCTTGGAATTCTTGGGAAAAATATCTTGGAATTATTTACCAAAAGATATTAGAGCTATTTACTGCTAATTGTTAGCTAGAAACTATTCATTATTTAGGAAATTGTTGTAACCACTGTGGATTTATTAATTCCATAAGTGGGTTTGTTTAGATATTCATTATTTCTAGTATCCATTGAATTTATGTATAAAAGAGAGCACTCTTTCCATTATTTGGGGAGGACTCTTAGAGAACTTCTGAATAATAATGGAATAATTCATATTGAGTTTTTATTTTAATCATTGACGTATAGTTTCCATAGTGTATGATTTAATTAATTTGATTTATTTTGCATATTTATAGTAGATCGATTTATTTAATTAATTAATTTGTTCATTAGATTTATTGTAATCAGGACATGTTTAATTGTTAATTGTTATTCAGATTATGTAGTTGATTATTCACGTAGAATTGCATTTGTTTATTCATTCCCATTGCATTTTTTATTTAGTTTGCATTATTTTATGTCAATTGAATAATTGTTCTTAACACAATGACTATATTTGTTGGTATGGGTAATGACAGGGATCATCTTGGAAAATATTAGGCTTTGATTTGAAGGACTTAGTTTCTTTTCTAGCATGTAGTTAATCAATTTCCTTTCAGCATGAGTGATTTATTTTCAGCAAGTGTGGTGTGCTATTTCAATTCTACAAGAGTAATTTAGGATTTCAATTATGCAATTAGTCTTACTTCACAGAGTTGGGGTTTCTTTGGGAGATATTTGAGTCATATTTTTTATACATGTAGCATGTGTGTTTCTTTTCAAGAAAGAATGTATTCCTAGAATTAGATTGTTAGGGTTTCTTCGAGATATAGTTTATTCATAATCTTGATACCTGCAACTGGTGTGTTTCATTTCATCATATTTGTTTCCTTTTTGAAATATGTGACATTTACTTTCCTGTAAGTGTGATATTTACTTTTTTTTTCAAAAAGTGTGCCTTCAATTCCTACAAGTGTGGATTTTTGTAGATCCTTGCCAAAGCTTGAGAATTGCCTATACTCTACCTACAAAGGTAATCATTGACATAATGACTACAACATATAGAAATATTATTTTTTCTTTTTATATACAATGAACGATAGTTTGCAAGTTCAATATGAGCCCTAGATTAATAATTAAATGCACAGTCTTTATAACTATCTTCTTGAGAAATTTAGGAGGTTATTAAAAAGACTCGACATGGCCCTTAAGGGTTATTGGTTTTTTTGTCTCATGCATTATGATTGGAATGGGTCTCTTGTGTATGGTTGGCTGATTTTGGATGGATATTTCTGCAATTAGGATTAAATTCTCTTGCTTTCTTGGATGAAGTAAGTAAATTTATTCAATTATTGTTTATATTATTTATTTTTATGGTGAAATTTCTATTTTTGGTGCAAGAAATATTGTCTACTAAAACTCTAAGACAGGAACATAAGTGCTTCTTCCTCTCAGAAAGTATTATTTGTCTAAAATCGGTTAATATTCCTTTCTAGGGTTAGAACCCTAAATTCCTAAAGTGCTATCACTTTAATATTTTATCCCTAGACATTTGATATTTGTCATAGTTGAAGCTACAAGAAGGGAGGAATTATTTCTAGGGCCCAAATGTGCTTTCACCCTATATTTCCTTCTCCTCAAAATCTAAAGCCTAAGGCCCAAATGTTCTTGCACCTTAGTGTTTATATCCTACCTCTTGGTTTCAAGTAGATCAACCTTCAAACTTGGATGCATTTGAGATCCTATAGACCCAGAAAGACACTAGTCTTGAAGCAAATCTTGTTGTAAAGTCATTGATAAACTCTTTCTCTTTAAACTCTCAATTATCCTACTAACTATACTAACTCTAACCCTAGAAAACTCACTATATTTCTTGATTTTATTATAAAAGTTTGCTATAACCATTCAAAACTACATTAATTTGTTGCATACACTCATCTAAAGGTGGCCTAACTCACTCAGAAATTTCCTCCAACAATTGGATAATATTCTATTGGTTGTATGTTTACTTTTCATGGTCGATTGTGGTATTTATGAGCACTAATTATTGTTGTTGTTACAAATTTCTCATCGTTGTTATAAGATTGGTTTATTGCCACAATTTGCAACAACCATAGTAATATAACTTGTCTAGTTTCTGAAAGAAGTATTCATTGCATACTTTATCTTGGAAGTTGTTATATATATATGTTGCAAAGTGTTATTGTTCTTGGAAGGTACAAAAATCACCTTCAACCTCTTCACTCTCCTAAACCTAGACCAACAAATCGGTGATAAATATAGGGGGTGATAGGATTGGCTACTAAATTTTCTATTTGATCCCTTTAGGTCACCAGGGAATCCTTTCGTGTGGTGTACCTCTTTCATCTCTAAAACGAGGGAAGATTCTACTAAGGTGATAGTGGTAGTTTCTTCCATTGTTACACAAGATTTGGGGATCTTGTGGTGGGATTTGCACAAGTACAAATCATGTGATAACAGTTCCTAATTTAAGGAACAATTCTTCTATAATCAAATTTGTAGCCCTCTTGAGAATAGTCCTATCAAACTTAGAGATATGAAATTACTTCAAATATGCCCAAATTTTAAAATAATGGAAGTGTCCATCATAAATATCCCTATCTTGTACACCTTCCATAAAAATATCTTACAATCAAGGGAATTTAGCCAAATTTTATTATTATAAAAATACCAAGGGAGACCATTAACTGAAATGGTCATTTCAATCCAATGTGCATGGATTCTCCTTACCAAGTTAAACATTTTTAATGGCTTCCTATGCCTTCCAAATGTTTGATCCATAAAGTTTCCCTGAATATGAATCTTATCCAAAGTTAACAATAAATTTTGGAAGCTTACTAAGAAGTTTTCCCTATGGGTTTTCTCTCATAATATAGTTGTATGAGAGGAGAATTTTATTTTATTTTCCTTCTAGGGATATATTACCCACCTGTCACATAAATCCTAGGCTTGGAGAGATAACCTTAATCTTTCAAACAACAACACAACTCTCAATTAATCCTATGAAATCCTTTCTTCCCCTTTAGGATGGGCCACAAGAATTCTTGCAAGAGATTAGCTAGTTGTGGATAAGTGACTTCAAAGAGGACCCAACATTAAGTCTAATAAAAATGAGTGGCATCCAAAACCTTAAAACAAAATTGAAATCTCACTACAAAGGATAGAGATTGAGAAATCAATTTGTCCACTTTCTTAGATGTATGTTGGAGCATGGCACCCCAAAGGTTCTTTGACCAGACTTGAAACAAAAAATGGATCATTAGAAATTTAAATACCTACCCAAGTTGAGCCTATGTTCATCCTTGATTAGAAAACCAATCCAAAATAGCCTTCTAGGTTAGGTCATAACACTAGGTCTTTGTTGTTTATAAATTAGAACCAAGGCTTCATTAATTATCTAAACATTGTACATGGTGTTCTCCAGTGATTCCTTTTCGTCCAGAATGGTAAGAAAAGAGTCGCGAAAACTAAATGTTGACCATTTGGCTAGTTTTCAACCTAGTTGGGAAAATATGTTTTGTTACACCAATTTTTTCCTCACCCCATGAAACTTGCTTGGACGGCCTATCCATTTCCCTATTGTAATGTCGCCACTTTGGGACATCAGGGTATTATAGGGTGTTATAATGACTAGAGTAGCCAGATGGAGATTATAGAGAGTATAGGAGCTATCGAGGGATATTTTAGGGTTCAGCTTACATAACTCATCCTATTTCATCATTATGATCCATTGTGCACAGATTGGCTTTGGTTCCATTGCATTCTGACGATTTCCATGATTTTGAGTATGTTGAGCTATAGGTTAATTAAATTCACTGAAGAGGTCATTTTGGGCACAATATTTGGAGGAACCTCTCAGTGTAATAGCTCATTGGAATTGGGAGGAACAACACTACAGGATAGGATGATGAAAAGTGACTTTCAGTGGCCAAGGAAGCCACGAGGAGAGATAAGGTGCTTTTCAGAGGTAAAAAGGTTAATTAATTAATTAATTAATAATTAATAAAGTAAAAGTGAATTTGGAGGGACAAGGTGAGAAGGAAGTATAAAAGAGAGGTAATGGCCTCTATTCTCTCATTCATGTATGATTATCTTTTGATATCTTGCTTCTAGCTAGTGAGCCCATACCTTGGGGGTTTTGAGGGTTTTGACTTAACAAACCCTAGAGGATGATTCGATGGTGAAATATTCCACCTAGCATGTTCCAAGATTGGTCTTGGGGATGAAATACTCCCCCACACCATTCTACTTCATATCTACTCCGTTGCAGGGAAGTTCTACATCAGTTACAGGTACAGGAAGAGAGAGGGCTCACCATTGATTGAAGGAAGGTTCGATCTAGACAAGGAGAAGGGATTTTGGAGATTCAAGCATATGGGTTCTTCTTGCAGGGTCCTCACCATCATTTATAGTGCATTTTGAGAAAGTTATATGGTATAAGTGATTTCCTAGAGCATTGGGATGAATTGGAGAGAAGGAGGGCATTTTTTAGATTCAAATCTATTCAGTTTGGAGGGGTTATACTTCAGATCTGACCCAGAGACTTTACCTAGTGACTTGCAATGTCCCGATCTATATTCCTACCAAGTTTCAGGGCATTTGGAGGCCTCCTTCATCAGGGCCCAAATATTGGGCACTTCAGGGTTACAGGAGGGCATAGCTTCATTGGAGGATTCGGCATTTGGAGGATTTATTCATAGAATTTAGATCTGAGACTTCAGGAGGGGGATCATATCACCCGATCTATCATTCTTCTGAGTTTCGACTCATTCGGAGGCTTCCTTCAGCTGGGCCGAATTATTGAGGGTTTCAGTCTTCTACTAGAGCGTGACCTTTCTGGTTGGGGGGGTTTGGCACTCCATACAACACAGATCTCTTTTTGTACAGGTATTCATGGTGTATTCAACCTTTGGAGGCTTGTATTTTCCTATTGGATCATTTTGTAGCCACTCTTATCACATTTATTTGATCCATTTGTTGATCATTCTAGATCTGCATCATTCCTTGTATCAGGTTCTTTCTCTTATAATAATAAAGGTCAGATCTTTGTTATTGGTTCCATATCTGGTGTATATTTTATTCCCATTGATTATGTCTTAAAATCTATATGTGATAATAAAATATAAACCCTAAGGCCGAATTTATGAATTCAATCTGCAATTAAACACCCAAACATAAGTAAATCAAAAAAGTGTTTGACGAAATGCCACAACCAGAAACAGTTTAAAAATCATGCAAAAATGAAATGTTGTTGGACTCTTGGCTTGGGAAAATTACAGTGGTATCAGAGCTTAGAATCCTGCCAGCCTGAGGGATCTTCCATAAGGAGAAATGGATATGTTATACTTTGCTAAAGATATAGTATTTTGTGAGGGAATATTACGCCCTTAAGGAGGAAACTGGGGCTCAATTAACATTCCAACAGTTTGTATCTATAAAAAACCCTAGGTGGAGAAAAGATGAGGTTACACATTGGGTCAACATAATAGAGGGAAAGAGAGCTATCGTAGCTAGATGGAAGGAATAACAGAGTAACCCCACACCCATTAGGAGCAGGAAACTTTGCTACAACTACAAAGCGCCTTGGGAACCAGATCATAGATGTAGGGGTAAAGGTAAGAAGCACATTATTGAGGTACACTATGACAATGATGATGAGGTGTGTGAGGATGCAGAGATAGATACTTATTTGGAGCATTCTGATGACACTAGTGACTCTTTCACTGAGGCTAGTGATTCTTTCACACTTGAGGAGGATAGTGACCCTTGCGCATTGGAGGGACAGTTGGATGGACATGATGATAGCACCTGTGTTTCAGTGGTCATATCACATATTGTTGATGACCTTGCACCTTAGCAGATGGGTGACACTAGTGAGGATTCACATGTGTTATCACCTAGAGATGACGAGCTTCCTATGGTGACCATGACACATCTGTCATCTTTCCAGACACCCATGATAGCCACGACACATGAGGATACCCGTGGCATGTTAGATATGATGGGGGAGCCGTACGTGAGGGATACACACCAGAGACACATGGATCCACAGATCTAGGAGGAGATATATGATGTGCAGACAGTTGATCTTACATTCACATATCATCATGAGGATATTGAGTCACCTATTTTGGGGACTCCATTATTTGAGTAGGTTATGGAGACTGACAGGCTAAGGGGACACTTACTTCCAGGATCAGCCCACGGTGATGAGGATGCATTTTGTAGTGGTCAGGATGACTGTAGAACATGTCTGGAAACATCTATATGGGATCCAGGCACATATGATAGTAGCAGGGTGAGTGCACAGGAGGATACAACTGCTCATACAGGTTACAATGTGATTCAGAGGGAGCTAGCAGTTGATAATGATATACAATCACATATAGGAGGACCTAGTAGCACAGTAGACAGTGGGAAGTTCATCACTGTATCTTATGCAGAGAGTGTTGTTGGGGATTCCAGTGTTGGAACTAGCAGTGATAGGCATGAGGTGGAACCTCAACATGACTATGATCAAGATTCACACCACTTAGCAGGATAGTTGAGAGTTAGTGAGGATATGATCATGGAAGCCACTAGGCATTTTGATGACACACATGCATTGGTGTCTGATTACTGTTGGAGGGAATCAATGGCACATGGTAGTGTAGATGAGGGATTTTCCATGGATGACTTTCATACTCTCAGGGAGAGAGTGTCCATGATGAGGACCGAATGCCAGCAGTTGTTGACAGACAGGGACTACCTACTAGGTATTTGCGCGATGTATCACGAGGCTCTGAGGGAGAAGGAGTTGAAGGTGGATAGACTCACCCATGAGTTGGAGACCACCCGAGGATTCTTTAGAGCCACATAGATATCCCTTCGAGAGTCAGAGTCCAGATGAGAGGAGCCTCTTGAGGAGATTCTCCAAAGATCCACTACATCTATCTTAGTGGAGGGTCAGATATGTCCTTCGGTCACATGGCTAGAGGATGTTAGTGGTTTAGCAGAGGAGCACTAGTTGATGGAGGAGCATGAGGAGTACCCAGAGTCATTGATGAGTATGGAGGGTTGTGATCCGGAGGCATAGGAGCTACCCTCCATGGGGATCTTTGAGACAGTCAAGTGCTCACATACGCATGGGACTCACTCACATACACCCTAGGATAGTTTTGATGATACTTCCATTTGTGTCCCGAGAGCGGTTGACCTTAATGTAGAGGCCGACCCAATAGTACACCCAAGATCCATGATGTTGTAGGAGTATACAGAAGATTACATGAGTATGCAGGAGCATACAATGGTGATTGATAGCACACAAAGATATGCAGAGATGTACAGCGAGATTCAGAGGGGTGTATTGGGTTGCAGGGAGGAGACAGGCTTAGTAGATCATGGAGAGGCCTCTCCTTCATAGCAGCACATAGTTATGAGAGATCACCTTACCAATATCAGCAGAGATGAGATATGGAAAGTAGTTGACTAGCAGTTGGAGGAGTTACTTCTAGTTGTACCTGATGATTGGGGTTCAATGATGACTACAGGTGAGCATTTATCATGGGTATCGGTAGACAAGCTCGTGGTCGACTCCTTGGGATTGACCAAAGAATGTGATACCTTCCAGTCCTACATTCATCTACAGAGGTTTCTGTTAGCCTTTCCCGGCACTTTTATCATGGACAATAGCATGAGGAGGGATAGAAAGTGGCAGAAGGCATGGAGAGTGGTTAGGCCGAGACCACCTGACATGAGTGCATTTATGACATACAATAGGACAGAGGTGGACCATGATAGGCAGACAGGTGAGACTTTGTTTGTGATGATGAGCATCATAGGCTAGGTGATGGCAGAGAGTTCAGAGGATGACACAGATACAGATACTCATGACGATGATCACAGAGGGCTTCCAACAGTGATCAGTCTAACACAGGAGAAGTTAGCGGGGATTGGAAGTGATAAACTTCCAAGTTTTCCATGGGATCCGGGATTTCATTTTGTTAGTATATTGTTTCACTTTATGATGACCTAGGTTGCACTAGAGAGCCACATAATCCACCTTGGGTTGGTTTGGAGTGGGCCTGCAGGGACTTGTTCTATGGAGCGAGGCATTTTCTCCCTCGTGATCATCATGATCGGGCATGGAGATGGTTGGGAAAGTACTACATCCACAGAGATGTTTTTACAGATAAAACTTCTAGATAGTAGGTCCAATTTCCAAAGGTATTTCATCTTGAGGATCCAGGAGTGGGGGATCCAGTATATATGAAAGGAGCAGTCTGGCATGGTCAGTGTAGTACAGTGCCAACATGGTGATATTCGACAGATACTAGCATGGGACCCAGGGATTGCAAAGTTGATAATTTCACTGACTGACAGGGGTGAGTGAACCTTTGCAGGGTAAAGTTGTTTTGACTTTCCATTGAGCTTCAATGTTGAGGAGAGAACATCAGTTGAGGGCGTCTCACGGAGGTCTTACAGTACCTCATTATGGCATCAGCATGTGTAGTTGATGGAGGTCGTGTTGATCTTGGTAGGTTCTTGGAGGATGGACTCATTCTGGGATGAGGCCATGTGTCATGTGCAGGAGATTCACGGAGATGATATATTTCAGGGCTATGCTTCACGGGGCATTGCAGTTCACTTCCTGATATGGGACCCAGGGGGTGGAGTGTATGATAGTTCATCTTTGGATGGGACCTACTGTGTGTCCCACAGGTGGACATGGGACCCCGGTATTGTATTTGGATGGGTCCAGTTATTGCTTGAGGAAAAGCAATATTCTAGCAGGGAGGATTGTAATGTCCCCACTTTGGGACATCGGGGTATTACAGGGTGTTGTGATGACCAGAGTAGCCAGATGGATATTATAGTGAGTACATGAGCTATCGAGGGATATTTTGGGGTCTGGCTTGCATCGCTCATCATATTTCATCATTATGATCCATTCCACATAGATTGGCTTTGGTTCCATTGCATTCCGACAGTTTCCATGATTTTGAGTATTTTGAGCTATAAGTTAATTAAATTCACTAAAGAGGTCATTTTAGGCACAATATTTGGAGGAACCTCTCAGTGTAATAGTTCATTAGAATCGGGAGGAACAACACTACAGGATAGGATGATGAAAAGTGACTTTTATTGTCTAGGGAAGCCACAAGGGGAGATAAGGTATTTTTCAGAGGTAAAAAGGTTAATTAATTAATTAATAATTAATAAATTAAAAGTCACTTTGGAGGGACAAGGTGAGAAGGAAGTATAAAAGAGAGGCAATGGCCTCTATTCTCTCATTCATGTATGATTATCTTTTGATATCTGGCTTCTAGCTAGTGAGCCCATACCTTGGGGGTTTTGAGGGTTTTGACTTAACAAACCCTAGAGGATGATTTGGTGGTGAAAGATTCCACCTAGCTTGTCCCAAGCTTGGTCTAGGGGATGAAATACTCTCCCACACCATTCTACTTCATATCTACTCCATTGCAGGAGAGTTCTACATCAGTTACAGATACAAGAGGAGAGAGGGTGCACCATTGAGGGTTTCCGACAAGGAGGGGTGCACCATTGATTGAAGGAAGGTTCGATCTAGCCAAGGAGAAGGGATTTTGGAGATTTAAGCATCTGGGTTCTTCTTGCAGGGTCCTCACCATCATTTCTAGTTCCTTTTGAGAGATTTATATGGTACAAAATATTTCCTAGAGAATTGGGACAAATTAGAGAGAAGGAAGGCATTTTTGAGATTCAGATCTATTCAGTTTGGAGGGGTTATACTTCAGATCTAACTCGGAGACTTCACCTAGTGACTTGCAGTGTCCCAATCTATCTTACTAGAAATTTTCATGGCATTTGGAAGCCTCCTTCATCAAGGCCAAATTATAGGGCACTTCAGGGTTTCAGGAGGGCGCAGCTTCATTGGAGGATTCAGCGTTTGGAGGAGTTATTCATAGAATTTCAGCCTGAGACTTTAGGATGGGGATCCTATCACCCCTATCTATTATTCTTCCAAGTTTGGACTCATTTGGAGGCTTCCTTTAGCTGGGTCGAATTATTGAGGGTTTCAGTCTTCTACTAGAGCTTAACCTTTCTAGTTGGGGGGGGTTGGCACTCCATACAGCACATATCTCTTTTTGTACGGGTCTTCATGGTGTATTCAGGATTTGGAGGCTTGTATTTTCCTATTGGATCATTTTGTAGCCACTCCTATCATGTTTATTGGATCCATCTATTGATCATTCCATATCTGCATCATTCCTTACATCAGGTTCTTTCTCTTATAATAATAAAGGTCAGATCTTTGCTATTGGTTCCATATCTGGTGTATATTGTATTCCCATTGATTATGTCTTTAGATATATATGTGATAATCAGATATAAACCCTAAGGCCAAATTTATGATGTCAATCTGCAAGTAAACACCCAAACATAAGTAAATCAACAAAGTGTTTGATGAAATGCCACAACCATAAACAGTTTAAAAATCATGCAAAAACGCAATGTTATTGGCCTATTTTCTTGGGAACATTACACCTATGCAGACTTGTGGTCCCATTTTGTACCTTCCAGAGCCAAAAAGGCACATTTTTCCACATATATGCGCCCTATCAGTTAGACAAGAAGCATATACGCAGGTTGCTCCACTACAACCTGCGTACATCGGGTTTGGTGCTCAAAATTAAAAATTATGTCGGGTTTCCATGTCATGTCACAAGATCCATTATCCTTGACCTTCCATATACTGGAAATGCTCCAACTTGGCCCTTCATTTCCATTTGAAGGATATAAATTGAGCCATATCCAAGCCTTGAAGAGATAGAACAATTAAACTTTGAGAGCAAAGACACTATGGGGAAATTTCACTTCATATTGAGTCTGCATCCCTTTGTCCTTGAAAGTATGAACCCGTTGTTCAGACCTCAAGCTCTTCCTTCTTTGTGATGGAGAACCTCATATTCTCCTTTCTATGAACTTGCCTTTGGTGGAGCATTGAAGTGGTGGAAGTCCAACTAGAGGGACTTAGTTTCTTGGTTCCGATATGTTCCATTACAAAAGTTTGTCACCTATATAATTATGTTGATTATTTTAATAGAAATACTCTTTCCTCGTCCAATTGATATCTTGCAAATATTTGAATTATTATTCCATGGGCGTATTTTTCATAATAGATTATGCTACTATATATGATAACATTATGTATTGTCACCATATACTTGTGTTTCTTGGTTGTTGAGGACAAGTTGCAAGTATAAAGCTTTGAGTTGCGTGCTCAATGGTAGTCTTCATCAAACGTCTGGATGAGGTAGGCTCTTGTCCTTGTCTTGTTAGCATTTCATTTATATAGCATATTTGGGATTAGAGTTGATTTCTGCATTTCATTCCGTCTATTGTGGTTTACCCCATGTTATAGAGAGATTCTCCTTATAACATAATTGGCAACCATATTGGGGACGATCTTATTTTTTTGGGTTTGTAGTGTTTTTCTCCTTGATTTTCTCTATGTTAGCTTGTGTTTCCTTGTTTCTTGATTGCTTGACAACCTATTTTTACTTTGCATCTGATTTTCTTGGCTTAACCCTTGCCCTGGCAGTTTTTTACTGGGTATACGTGGTTTTTCCCTTGACAGACGTGTACATATGCGAGTTTTCCTTTTGTAGGATGCGTACATACATGAGTTTTTATCAAACAATCATGTACATCATATCTTTAGTCTTTTTGGGTGAGTTTGGTGTTTTTTGGGTGAGTTTGGTTGGTCTTTTAGTCTTCTTGAGTCCTTGTCCTGACTGTTAAGTGCTTACGGAGTGATAGGAAACCTTCTTATTGTTGAATTTTTGGGCGATAGTATTTCTTATCATCTTATTCATTGGTTTTCCTTGCACATTGGTCTCAGTGTTTGCTTCTTGGTATCCTGCTTTGCTTGTTTATTTTTTCTTATAGTAGGGTATGTATGTGAAGCTGTTATTCAGTCCTTGCAGTTTATTTTCTTTATATCAAAAATACAAAAACATTTGCTCATTTTGAATTATGGCATTTTCTCTTTTGATTACTTTCATTGATTTTGACACATGTGGAGAGATTGGGTTTCATTGAAAGTGTAGATATTGCATTGGAAAGGTTGCATTTAGAAGCATACCATCTCTTTGGAATTCAAGATTAGTGCTTAGTAGTGTTTTCTTATTTGCTTCTTTTATATGTTGAGTCATAATACCATCATTTTCATGACCGCACCTCCTGAGTAAGCAAAATCCATTAAAATTAACGTTGATTAATTAAAATTGACTAGAAACGTTTTTATTTTTCAGGGTACACAAACAAGTATAGGACATAGGGCCTTGGAATAATATTTTGTGAGTAAACTTCTCCAAGTCTATTAAAATAAACATATGTGTCTGACCAGAGCATGGTGAAACCCATTTTGTAATTAGTGACGTCAGGAGGCTCCGCTCACACCAGAGTTAAGCACGAGGTCTTGCAGAGTTGGTTGCAGAGATAGCCTTCTAATACTGTCTTAGCGTCAGAGATATTTCTAGGGTTTTATTCGTATTTGGTGGTCTTTCTAGAACCTTTACCTCCGTGAGAGGTGATGCTTTGAATATTTTGGGCTTTGTTACCCTAGCCATATGGTGGACCAGACTTATGATTGTTCTCCTGTGCATTGGTTATATTGTGGTGACTCTAGTTTCTTGACATAGGTAGCCACATAGGTTACTTGCAGGGGTTATTATGTAGGTACCCTGAGTCAGCTAAGGGTCAGAAATCACACAGCCTTTATGGAGGATTACCTCTCCGGTGGGTTCTAACCGACTGTGTTGTTAAGCCTACGAGGGCCCTTATAACTGATTATGACACCTCCACTCTATTGTTGTGGAGTCTCAGGCCCCTCTTAGGTGAGGCATACCTACTTTAGTTCGGGAGGTCTCTTTCAACCATTATATCCTATTTGTGTGCATTGACCTTTTTCTTTATTTTAGTGTTATCTCTGATTATTAGTTGGCCTTAAGATTTTGTATTTCATTTTGAGTATTGTTTCCACTCCCATCTTTGTTATGGTTGGTGGAACCCCCATTACTCCCTTTGTTATCCCTACTCAATTTATGTGCACAACTTTGTCCATAGGGACATATCCTTTTATGTGTTCGAACGGTATGACTTCATCAATATTCATTCCCCTTGGCACTTTTTTGATGGGGATGTCTTTTCATAATACTCATTTCAAACCTTTGGCCTCTAATCCTTTCTCTTTTGGTATGCCATTCTCCTTTCCGAAACCCAATGTCAAACCTAGTTTTGGGTCTGGGGCATGACACCTCCTTATACTTCTTTCTTATTTGGTGGGGATCATATCCCTCAGTCATTTCCTATGATGGGGAGTTGGAATCCTTCTTCCTCCATACCCAATCCTATCTCTAATTTTAAAGGATGGAATGCACATATGGGTGGTTTCCATGCTTCGTATATCCATTCCATATACCCATCGTCTACACTAATTTTTCCTGCAAATGATTATTTATGGAAAACCCTCCTCCAACCTCTGATATTACATCAAGGTGGGATAAATTTTCTAATATGGGAAACCCCCTGCACGGAGTTCTGTCATTAGGGGCAATGGATATCCTCTCATGGATAATCTATATCATATCACTTTCACCTCACAAGTGTTGCCATATGGGATGATCCCTTCACAGCCTTTCACATCACCAACCTCTGCTATTCATGTTGGGGATCAGTCAACAACCTATGCAAGTCATGTTGAAGACCAACAACTAGTCACTGCAAGTCATGCTAGAAGCACAAGTTTAGTCATTGCGAGTCATACTGGCATTATATCAACAACCTCTGCTAGTCATGTTGGAGATAGGTCAACAACCTTTGCAATTCATGTTGAAGACTAGCAACCAACCACTGCATCTCATGCTAGAGTCACAACTCTAGTCACTACTAGTCACATTTTACAAACATCACCAACCTCTACAAGTCATGTTGGAGATGAGATACTAGCCTATGCAAGTCTTGCTGGGAGCATGTCACCGGCCACTACAATTCATGTTGGGGGAATTGATATGATTGATAATCCTAGACGTATAGGACATAATCCCAAGTTTCTTTGTAGACTTTGCAAAGGATATCACCTTACTCTTTTTTGTTATGCTGCTATGGTGGTACGAGAAGCACGGTCCTTATCTGGTGACCCTTCGGGTTTTGAGTTGTCTTTAGTTTCCCAACCTTCTTTGGTTGATATGATAGTTGTGTCAATGCAATCTTCGGTTGACACCACTCATGTTTTAGGGAGTGATGCATCTATTGACCATGTTGTCTCGCATCATACTCATCCAATTGTTAAAGAAGTGGTCATGTCAATGCAATCTTCGGTCGATCCCACTCTTCTCTTGGAGAGTGACAAGTGTAAGTACGTGACATTTCCGATGAAATCTTTGGTCAATCCCACTTTTATTTTGGGGGGTGATGTGTATTTCGACCATGTCCTTAGCATTTCTAGTTATGTACATTCTGAATAAGGGAGCATTCCAATCTCTCTTAGTACACTCCCTCCAAGTCCTAGGATGGTTTCCTTTGATTGGAATGATATTGTAGATGATGGATCCTATGCAATCATTTTATCTTCCTCAGCTTGGAAATATTTGGGTTCTCCCAAGCTTGTGTCAACTACCAGTGAGTTGCGATATTTCATCAAAATTACCGCATGGGAGCCTTGGCCTCCCCCATTATATGATGCTTAGAACAACATCCTCCAAGTCTTGGTTAAGCTCTTTTCTGACTCTCTAAAAAATGAAAATATTGTCGAGTGAACTTGTCTCTTTCACACTCGTTAAATGGATTTGAAAGGACGTCTATTTGGTGTAATTCTAAACCTCTTTCGCACCAAGTAAACTACTTACAAAAAAAGAATACTCTAGTCACCATTGGCTAGAAGAGTTCTCATCGGTATTATTTTATACTTTTTTGAGCCTAGGAGACTAAATATACAAAAAAGGACATTCTTTGGAAGTTAAGTTGTAATCAAATTTCATCACCCTTCTTGAAGTATTGATCCTATTGTCGGTTCCCTCTTTCTCATTATAAGCCTCTCACATCATAAATTCCCATCACTAGCAAAGCAGAGCCTTTTATATATCCTTTGTAGCTTGACACCATGTACCCTAACAGAAAACATCCCTTCGAGTGTCCATGTCCCGCATGCACTTCCTTACATTGAGAATAGGTATGTTCCACTGTTTATATCTAGTTGCTTATTCGCGACACTCATTTCCTCTCTTGTATCATAGCATTTATTTTCCTATGGAAAAAAAATATGGGCAGGAAAAGAATATTATCTCATATCGGTAGTAGTTGTATCACCTTTGAACAAAGCACAAAATTTTGAGTCCACTGTCATCCAAAGTTTGGGTTTAGCATGACCTTAGGAAACTAAGCTTGTTACTTAGAATTTACTCCTTTGACTAGTTATTCTTCCAGTCCATATGGAGAGTGTGTTGATCCCTCCTGCATCACAAAGTTTTATCATCAAGTATATTGTGTCATCATTATCCATATGTCTCGTGCTCTTGTTCAAAGGAAATCTATAAGCCCGTGTCGTCCATATCTCAGAACTCTTGACTTTGCATGTCAGGCATACCCTTAGTGTATCTCAAAGTCACATGAAGTTGTAGTCCTACCATGCACCCTGGTCCTAATTTCATTATGGGTAGGTAACCTTGAACCCAATAGTTGACATCTCCTCATTGGTCGTTTACTGGGGAGTTTCTCTTGTGTTCAACAATGAGAAATCTATTCACACATTGGGATTCATGCAGTGTATTGGATGCCATTAGCCTTGTTGGTGGTTTCCTCACCTTTGTCAACATTTTTTCTTACTGGTTTTATTCAGAGGGTCTCTTTCATGCACTACTTGCATTTGGTTCATGCAAGAGATGCACAAGGTATTTTGTTCATGAACATCCTATTCATCTGAGCTCCTCCTAATAATCAATATATTGCTTTGTACCTCATGCTAAAGAGATTCTCTAATGCTCTCCTTTCAGTGAGTCTCCTTCCATCGAATTCATCTCTCCTATTCTGGAAATGAGACCTAGAGTCCTATGAGTACCTAGAGGCTTGCAATAATCAGTGGTAGTTTATCCCGCCATTGAAAGTTGGGAATACATAAATTTCTCCTGATCGATGGATTCTTCAAGTGTTTGACCTCAACACCCTTATTCACACTTGTAAGAATGTACTCGGTGCCTTGATACCTACTTTCATTATCGGTAGGTTGTCTCGCGTCTGTTAATGATATACCTTAATGACCAGTAATCAAAATAATTCTCATTGTGTTTGACCTCAACCGCTCTATTCACATGATGTAGACTTGCACCTTCGACGGATAGTGTAAAAGACCTCCAGTTTACAGTAGAATCTTTCCTAATCTGTTGGTGTCTTTCATTAGACTGGTACCTATATGAATTAAGTGATCATGGGAGATCATATTGTACTCCATTGTATACAGATATATTCATATTTATTTTGAGACTGGATTCTATTGTGCCTTGTTCATGATTATGACAGCCTGTGGCATATGTATGCATATTCATGGCCATGAACAACTATTTGATATATTTCCACATGGATCTACAGTGTAATTCAGATTGGAAACCATGTGTACAAATTCATTATGGATTGTAATATTCTCATGAGTAACTAGCACTTCTAGCTGAGTCTCCATTACTCCACTTCTGGTAATTATAATGTATTTCAACCATCGCAAATGCTCCTCTGACCTCACACATTAGGGGCATTTGTTACAGCAATTTTTTCCTCACCCCATGCAACTTGCTTGGACGGACTTTCCATTTCCCTATGTAGACTTGAAGTCCCCTTTTGTACCTTTCAGAGCCAAGAAAACACATTTTTCCACATATACGCACCTTATCAATTAGACAACAAGTGTATATGCAGGTTTCTCCACTACAACCCGCATACGTCAGGTTTGGTGCTCAAAATTAAAAATTATTTTGGGTTTCCATGTCATGTCATGAGATCCATGATCCTTGACCTTCCATGTACTGGAAACACTCTAACTCAGCCCTTCAGTTCCATTTGAAGGCTATAAATTGAGCCATATCCAAGCCTTCAAGTGATAGAACAATTTAACTTTGAGAGCAAAGACACTCTCGATAAATTTTACTTTGTATTGAGTCTGCATTCCTTTGTCCTTGAAAGTATGAACCCCTTGTTCAGCCCCCAAGATCTTTCGTCTTGGTGATGGAGAACCTCATTGTCTTCTTTATATGAGCTTTCCTTTGGTGGAGGATTGAAGTGGTGGAGGCCAACTAGAGGGACTTAGTTTAATTTGATAGTTTGCATCATATTTGGATTGAAGTGGTGTAAGAATCCTCAAAAAGGGTCTCCACAACTTTTACAAAAAATGACTAAATTTGATAGTTTGCATCATGGCAAGAATATAAAATCATTTCACCTAGACATAAGACTTCTCAAAATCCAATTTGATGAACATGGATTTCAACCTAAGATAATGGGCACATTCCATACCTTCCCAAACAATAGATACATTATGTAGGATAAAATGCCCCTAAATGAAACTTGTATGCTCGATACAAATAATCTAAAGGAGGATCTATTGAATCCTTAAGGCCAAGGACTTGGCCAAAATATTGTATGAAAATTTGAGGAGGGTAATTGGTTTATAGTTGGTAATCAATTCACAATCCCATTCCTTCTAGGTAAACTTGATAATAAAAAAAATGTTAATGATAAACCGAAGGGATTTCATTGGAAAACTTCTTGGTATAATTTGAGTAAGTTAATCCCAACATGGTCCTAGGTGGCTTTGAAAAATTCACATGGGAACCCATCTAACCTAGGGGATTCATATTTGGTTATAACCATTAGTGTCTCGATTAAGTATGATATGGTCAACTCCCAATATCAAATTATGTTTTGTTTAGGGAATATTGTATGAGGGACAAGGTAAATACCTACATGTTTGGGCAACTTCCATGCATCAAACATGCCTTGAGATTGGAATATTGTATAGTAGTGAGAGACAAACTTGTTGAAAAGTCTCACTATCCCCATCACCTAGATACTTTAATACCTAGTGTTATTCCTTTCTGATAATCAAATTAAAACACACAAAATAAAATATATTGGATGGAAATAAACAAAACAATGGAAGAAAAACTAGAAACCAAACTTCAGACAACATACATAAATTGTTCCCTTCAAATCAACTTTAATAATGAATTCAAGCATACAAGGGCTCCCTTACAAGGAAAATGGCCCATTGATTAAAAATACAAACTATAGAAAAATGAAAAATAATTCCCTAAGGAAACCCTCTGCTACATTTTCCTTGGATAGCCCTGTACAATCAGTATGCACTATGTCCTTCATGTGCAGTGTGTACATACACCCCCTTGAAGTCTTTCTTGCATGTACACATGTGCTTTGTCAATCTCTCATGTGTGTATGTACACACCCTTACATTGTTTTATGTGTGTGTGTACACACCCTCTACGACCTATATGACATGCACACATACACGTAGTACTACTTGTATGACACATACAGCTTCTTGTTGTGTGCCCTACTACTATATGGCCACTTTGTCGAACCTTCAATCTGTTGGTGGACTACCCAAAAATTTGTCCTTCGATTTTTGTTTATTGGGTTTTTTCTCCTGCTGCACCTTTTCACTCTCCTCCTTTGGACTTGATCTCTAGATGAAATTCCTTCTTCACCTTTGTTGAGATCCCCTTGAATCATAGTCCTTCATGACTCAATCACTTGAGAAAAAGTCTTTATTTTCTCCTATGTGGATATGTTTCTCCTTCACCTAGCCTTGCTTTTATAATCTTGAGTTATGATAGAATAAAACGTAACCGTAATCTCCAAAGTTATTAATGGTTGATATTATATCTCAATTGACTTGAGATCAATGGCTAAGATTCATTTAATTCACTAATGCTAATAACTTTATCATTTCATTAAATTAAACTCACTTTAATTATAAAAAAAAAAACTTTACTTTAATAATTCCTTTAATGAAAGTAAATTACTAAGGTAGAAGGGTTTGGATGACTTTCACATGTCTAGACACTTAGACCTGTGTGGAAGTACCAATTTGATGCTACAAATATCAACACTCCCTCTTAGTGAGGAAGGTACTTCTGGAAGAGCCACCTGGAACTAGTTTTCCCTTCAATCCTGGCACAATGTCCCACACATCATCCTGCACTATAGAATCCCACCAACTCTGCAAATCTGATGCTTCTTGAACATTGGAAGACTTGGAATCAATGATACTACTCATTAGCACCATGAAGTTTGGAAACATCTTATGAGGCCTTCTCTCCCTGAATATATTCCTACGGGCCTCAACATGCTCCTGAGCATGCCTCAATGTCTGCATGAACCATATGGGTCTCCTGACAAAGATGGAAGGGGATAACTCTTCCTCCCCATCTAAAGGTTGAATCCCCACATTAGAAGTCTTTGAATGTTGTTCTCCCTTCAGATCCTCCTACTACTCATCCTTTGTCGCTGGCCTCAATCCACACACATTTGAATGTATAAGATCCAATATCCCCTTTAACATACTCTCAATGTTGCTTGAAAAAACATCCTTGGAATTCTTGTCAAATCCACACCCTCTACACATTCCTTGTTGCTCAACAATGAAAATATGGGAAACTAGTGACAATCTCCCTCAGAATCGATAATGCCCTGTAGTGCAAGTCCCCCATCCTCCTATACTCACATAGGTTGGCACTGCCATGTACTAAATCATGAATAGGCTTACCCTGCAACATGTATAAATTTCAATCTCAAACCCCAATACTCATTGTTGTGTCAGGGTTGGATCCTTCTGGACATATGAGTACTTTCCCTTTCTTGAACATGAAGGAAAAACCCATGTCCTCCATAACTAATACTGAGAGGAAATTCTTCTTTAGTCCTGGTACATGTAGCACATCTTAGGCTTCCAACGAACAACCTGAATCAAGCAGGAACATGATAGTTCCCTCATCCTTTACTACAAACTTGGCATCATCACCAAGCTCCACATGGATCCCTGAGTCTTTCTCCTTTAGACTATTAAATAGATCATGTGCTTCTGTCATATTTTCTACCCACTGAGAAAACATAGTTACCAACTTAACAAGAACTCTCCAAAGTTCTCGTTTTTCAGAGGTCGCACTTTTTACCCCCGTTTCAAAAAATGGTTGAGTTGTTTATCAATGATGGTAGTCATTGTCAAGACCACAATTTCAATTAAGTGATAATTTTAACTCCAAAAGAAAATTGGTGCTACTGGTAGCACCGCTTTTTGATTCAAAGGCCAATTTTGAGGTCTTTGTCCACAATGACATAAGTTGTCAACACAACGGGTCTGAATGAATCCAAATTTTAACCACTAAAAAAAAGGGGTGATATCGGTAGAGTTCTTGTTTTTCAGA
>SNQJ01S0005739.1:90095-106536 GCA_010110895.2 Picea sitchensis
GGATCTCCTTCAAGTTGGTATCGGAGCAGGATCTTGGAAACACCAACTATTCATCAACCATACAATATTTCTCAACCAACATTCTCTCATCGACTATATGATCTTCATCCAACCATTCTCTCATCGACCATACAATCATTGTCTCTTCTCTTTTTCATCTCCATGGGATCGATTAGGCTCTTAAATTGCTTGCAAATATTTCCCAAGATGCACATGAACATGAAACAGAGAGGGATGAATAGTTTTTTTCCATAATTCCATCGTACGTCAAGCATTTTTTGTCATACATAGTGCACTCAGCTACCATACACCCCATTCTATGCCCACCATTTTTATGTGTACATAGTACACTCCACTGTCAAATGCCCCATTCTATTCATACAATCATTTGCATGATGAGGCACATGGAAAATTCAAAAAATTTCTTGAGTGATACTAGAAACAAGTTGTCTAACCAAAACATTACATCACCCACCAATGAGATAAGCAGTGAATTAAATGAATTAAAAGTTTTGATAGGGTAAATTTCTAGCAAGCTAGAAAACATAGATATAAAAGAATTAAAAGCTTCAATGGAAGAGATCTCCAACAAACTAGGAAACCTTGATACAAATGTTATTAATAGATTTCTCCTAAAATCCAATTAAATGAATGATTTTCCCAAGAGATGTGTCTATGGAACAAGGATTTAAATATTGGAGTAGAAACTCTAATAACCATGAAGTCGTAATTAAATAATTGGAAGGAGAAAGAAAGGAATTTAGTAGTCCAAATTCTCACTCTCCTTTTTTGTTGCCAAAGTATTCATCTTATTTTGGATCACTTAATATATTTTTGCACAATCCAAAAATTGGTGTACCAATATTTGATGGAGAGGATGATAGAGAGACTATAAGATGGATTAATAGACTCTCTCACTATTTTTAGTTGCACCAAATGTACGATGATGAACAAAAAATAATTTTCACGTCATTGTGCCTAGAGAGATAAACATGTGATTGGTTCTTGTGGTGGCACTCAAAATCCCAATGAAGAAACTAGGATACATTTAAAAGGAACTTTTTCAAAAGATTTCAAAACATTGAGGAAAAGGAAGTTTTCTTCAAACTCACTCGATTACAACAATTGGGTTGAGTGGATGATTTTTTTAATGATTTACATGTGTTGGCTACTCAAATGCCTGAATTACCAGATGAGTATCTCTTACAAATTGTCATATCATGATTGAAAGAAAACATAAGGAATGAACTCAAACTGATAGATATAAAGGATATAGAGAAAGCACAAATAAAGGCTAGAATTGATGAAGAAAATCAATGTCCTTGAAAAAAGTCGCATGGTCCTACTCTGAGAAATCGAGCTCAAATCATATTCCCCCTAATAAAAGGATTCCACCATCTAATGTAAGGGATGAAAAAAATTGATGTTTTATATTTTATGCTCTCAATTAGAGGCTAGGCCACATATGCAAGTAAAATAAATTCTATCTATGTAAAGTGCAAAGTGACAGCAACAAAGAGATAAGAAAATCATCTCCATCTGACATAGATTCAGAAAATTCAAATGAAGAGTCCAAAAATACTAGAGAATATAACTATCAAAATTCCACTCTAACACTCTCATCTATTGCAACGAATGGTATTTATCAACCCCAAACTCTCAAGGTTTTGGGTTACATTAAAAAATCAAGAGTAGCAATGCTAATAGATAGTAGTATTTCTCATAAATTCATTGATATGAAAATAGAAAAGAAACTAAACATGTTTGTTTATCCCTCTTCTAACCTTCAAGTAACAATCCTAGGTAAAAAAACTACCTTATGCATAGGAAAATGGCATAAGGTTAAATTTTCAATTAATAATTATTGGTTACAATCCCCCTGTATGCCATGGAAATCAAGGGAGTGGATGTAGTATTAGGATCACAATAGTTTTCCATGGTCGGTATAGTAGGGTTAAAATCATAGTAACAATTCCTAAATTTCTTCGAAAATGGGAGGAAATACAAGTTTTATGTAATCAAAACCCCACCCCCTCAAATAGTCTCATCTAATAGAATGGAGAGGATGATTAAGAAAGGATCCCAAGCTTACCTTCTCCATCATTACTCAATAGAGATGTCCTTTAATGAAATCAATGTTCCTAAAGGTATTAAAAATATTCTTGGAAAACATAGTACCTTTTTTCAAGACCTGCACCAAGGTCTCCCTTCAGCATGATCGAGAGATCACATTATAGATTTAATCCATGGTTTATCCCCAATTAGAAGGAAGTCCTAAAGATAATCGCACAAGGACAAATCATAAATTGAACAATTGGCTCTGAAGTTATTGGATTATTTGATGCATAAACTACCTTCCAAACAATAATGAACTATTTATTATGTCCATACTTGAGGAAATTTTTACTTTTCATCTTTGATGATATACTTATTTACAATACAAATTGGAGCCTACACCTTAATCATGTAGAGACTATAATGAAGATTTTAAAATAAAGTAAGTTTTATGCAAATAAATAAAAATGAAGTTTTGGATAAGAAGAGATAGAATTTATGGGTCATC
This sequence comes from Picea sitchensis, assembly GCA_010110895.2. Taxonomy (NCBI): domain Eukaryota; kingdom Viridiplantae; phylum Streptophyta; class Pinopsida; order Pinales; family Pinaceae; genus Picea; species Picea sitchensis. The sequence continues at coordinate 92,659 of SNQJ01S0005739.1, forward strand.
TTGTATCAGCCGAAGGAACCAAGGTAAACCAAAAAACAATATGTCAATTAAAGAGTGACCTAGTCTTAAAACAATCACATCACTATGAGGATTCCTAGGTCTTACAGAGTATTATAGAATATTTGTAAAAAACTATGTAGAGATAGTGGCCCCACTAATGGTGTTGTTTAAAAAATACGCCTTTAGATGGAACAATGCAGCTAAATACTTTTTCAAGAAGATGAATACTTTAATGGAATCCACTCCTATCTTGGCAACCCTAAGCTTCATAATGCCATTTGTCCTCGAGTGCGATGCTTGTGGAATAGGAATAGGAGTCATGCTTCTTATCAAAAAATCCAACAGCTTTTGTAAAGCCTTTCACAAGGGCTAAGACAAGTGTAATGTAGAATTGTTACCAATGTTACCTCAGTAATCACTTCCCTCATTTTAGTGAAGGATGAAATCCAACACAAGGGAGGCTTTAACTAACCTCAAGGAAGCCTATAGAAATATGGATCAAGTTTGTGGCCTTCTATATTAGTTACTCAAATATATGACCACAAAATCAAAATTTTCAAGGTGAGTATAAGCTGGTTCAATCAAGCAATTTATAGATTTTTGTGTGAGAAGTATCCAAGACAATTTGTCATATTTAGCAAGTTATAATAGGACAAGAGGGTACCCCAAACATTACAAATAAGAGAAAAATATACAGTTGTGCAAAACTTGTGTAAAATATGAAAATATTCAGCAATATATCAAGTTAAAATAGTAGCAAGAAATCATCCCTTTAAACAAGAAAACATGTAATAAAACTAGGGATGAAAATGCAAGTTAAACTAGGGTTTTATGAACAATTATTTTTTGAAATGTAAAGGGCACATAATAGCCATAACAATGCAATATGTCAAGCCCTAGAGGGATAAAAATTCAATTAGCAATGTAATAAATGGCAACAAGATATATTTTTTAGTATAAAATTCCAACTAAACCCCAGACATCTAGCCTAATTACGGCTGAAAATTTAAGAATAATTGCTACAATCATAATCTAACCCTAAAACAATAAAGAAAAGGTAGATTTTGATATTAAGGATTGACTAATGGGAGTTAAGAATAGTGATCACTATTTTTTTTGGGCTTCTGAAGTCAAACCATGGACTCTCTTGAAAAAGGTGAAGCATGAATCTTGGATAAACCCTAAGGTTGTCCACTACTAACCTTAGGATACTATCCTATAAGATGATAACTAGGGTTATCCACTACTAACTCTAGAAAATCCTCTTATATCCCTTAAAAATATTTAAATACAATATCAAGGGAAGTTTATCCCCTAGAAACCTTCCTAGGCTTTGCAAGATATGATATATTTAAGAAAAATACAAGGAAAAATGCACTTCCACCACTTGATAAGAACATTCACTCTCCATACATTCAATAAACAAATCCAAAAATATTTATAAAGAAAGCTTACTAGGTGAATCAATGCTCATCCATGAAACCCTAACCATGAATCATCTATCAAACATGAGAAAGCATCCATAAATCATCCCTCCAAGAGGTCGCATAATTCATTTATCCATAGCTAAAATAGAAATATAGAAGTAGAAAAATAGTATTAATCCTCCATAAGTAGAAATGATACAAATGAGAGAGAACTTCCTCTATTTATATGAGGAAACCAAGCACTTTACCCTTCAATGATCTAATATCCTCTAAAATCCCCTAAAACATAACAAATCTAATCCCAACCCCCAAAAATGTCTCTAAATAAAGATACAATGTTAAAACATGAAATCATCCTCCATATATTCCACATGTGTGAGTGTAGAGGGCTCATAAAGATGACTGTGTATCCAAAATGGGGTGTAAATTATCCAAAAGTTATGTTTATCCCCAAAAGGTTCAATGCATAATCAAAAAGTCATGTCTCTTAATCAAAAGGTCATGTCTCCTCTTCAAAAGGTCATGTCTCCTCATCAAAAGGTGCCACCTCATCATTAAATGTGTCAGGTCAACTCAAACAAGTGTCACATCATCATCAGTTGTTCTAGGTCAACTGAAACAACTATCACATCATCATCAAGTGCAACATCCCATCATATGTGCAATGTCCTCCACCAAAATCATGATGTCATCAAGCCAAGCCTCAATGTCCTCAAGGGAGTGAAATGTCATCAAGGGGCTCCATGATCTCTCCAAGTGGCATGTCAAGCTCATATGTGCAACATCCTAGCTCTAAGGTGCAATTTTCTTCATCCAATGTGTGATGGAGTGTATCAAGAAGTGTGTCAAGTCATCACATGGTCCAATTCTCATCATCAAATATCCAACGTCTATCATCAAGTCCAATTCCCTCCAAAGGGTGTGTAACATCATCCATGAAGTGTGGGAGAAGCATCATCAATGTTCTCCAAAGGACCATGTCTAAGTATGCATCATCATCAAGAATTGTTTCAAAGAATAAAATGAGACCAACTATCATGCATACAAGATTTATAACAACATAAAAAGTGGTTCATATTTAATGTAAAATCCATGTAAGTAGATCACATTAGGTATATTCTCCAAAATCCATACTAGATTATGAATTTATGTAATTTCCCAAGTTTAGGTATGGGAGGACCATCATAGAACCCTATTAGGTGTTCTAGTACCCAGGTAGAGGAGTATTTCCAAAGAAACCTATCAAGGTGTAAATGTGAATGAATGGTATGATTTATGGTTTACTTCGTGGTCATGGTGTCTTTGGCATGCAAGTCCATGTATGATTTTCATCTCCATGAGTGTCTTTGTAGAGGGAGTGCTTCATGAATTAAGTTACCCATTCCTTGGCATTGTTTCTTTACACCCTTATATTTCCTTTTGATATTCATTTATTTTCTTTGCAAACCCATTTTTAGGTTTATGAATTTCATTTCATCAAGGGTTGGGATAATTCAATTAAGTTTTTTATTTATATATGCATTCATTGCAATGGGACTTAGGGTGATAGCCTCATAGAGAAGGGGTAGATATCAAGCTTACTTGGATTTTGATTTATCATCCATATCTATTTTATTTTTATTTTGAATTTGAATTTTGAATTTATAACATGCCCTTTCTATTATTTTATAGTAGCATCAACCTTGGGAATCCAAGCCCCTTATTCTCATAGGAGAATGAAGTACATACATTTTTGGGATACATGTAATAGCCAATCCCAAAAGAAATGACAACAAAAGGAAAGTAGATAGAAAGTGTTAAGTATGGAAGGCCATGGGTATGTTACCCTTATGAAGGCCTCCTAGTAGTACCTCATTTCACCAATAGTGACAACACTTGACTAGAATACATATGATGGCCAGTAAGGTGAAAAAAGGAAATGAGCATAAATTCAAGCATCATGATTCATTATCTAACTTCAAACCTTGATCCTTACTTAAATTCCTAATACTTTAAATGCAAACACTTCGTATGAAACAATGTCTAATGCACCTCATGTGTGTTAGACCATGATGCAGGAGCATCGCCAACATCAAACGAGCCAGCGCGGGAGCAAAAGACAGCTGGAGAAGTGCTAGTGCAAATTTTGAAATTACCTTGAAGTTATTGCGCGATCTTAAATGAAGCCATTAAGAAGAAGCACACTTGTATAATGTAAACGGACCTTGAGCGATTTACTCTCGTCCTTAGTAGGTAGAAGGCATTTATAGTAGTTAATGCAAGTAGGTAGAATTGAATGTGTAGATTAGACAGTTTTAGAGCACAAGAGGGAAACATGATATAGACACCCTCATTGTGTATTGTAACATTATTGAAGAGAAGCAGCATTAGTGTATGAAGAGCAAGAGCATGCAGAGAGTTGTGTAAGAACACCCATGTACAGATATTTGGATTAATAGAAGGAGTTTGATTCAAATTCATGGTTTCGTGTTTGTTCTCTGTGTATTAATGTTGAATGATATTCTCATGAATGTTTTGTTCATGTTATACATTTGCGTTATATGCTATGTATGAATGTTTTCTTGTTGAATGTCTGAAATCTGAGAGGAAAGAGGAGAGGAATGAGTTTCAATTGTTTCTCTATCTGAGCAAGAGTTCCTGCAAGGAGTGCAGTTGAATTGTTTGCAAGGAGTGCATCGACAAGGTGTTCAGAGGTTTGTCTCTGAAAGCTCAGGAGAGATAACTTTTGTTCTCATTTCCGCAGAAGTGCAGACAGGCACAGGAGCCATGCAAGGAGTGCGCATGCCAAGTAAATTCTCAAGGTTGCGAACCTGTGAGAAGAATTTAGAGACTATTGTTGCAGGTGTGCGCAGAGTCGAAAGGATTCAACACTTAGGAGTGTTTGAAGGTTTCCGCAAGGAGTGCATGCAAGATTCTTCTTTAAGACTTGACGCTGAGAGAAATATCATGAGGTATAGGACCTTCGAGTAATCGTCAAAGAGAAGCACAGGAAGCTTGTGCCACAGAGTGTTTAGCAGGCGTTGCAAGTTTGCGTGCAGGTGGACAAGTTTTCACGGAGGAATACTTGGTTCATTCCGCAGAAAATCATCAGGAAGGATGGACGGTCAAAATTCTCTGAAGAGGATTCACGAATTTCCATGAGCCGTTAGATCTCACGGAGGAGCAGGGGAGATACGGTGAGTATTCCCGAGAGGTTCAAAGCTTAGGAGGGGCAGGACCGTAGATCTGAGCCATAAGGGCCGTCGGATTTTTTGCGTGGATATGTGCATCGGGGTTTCGTGGATTGAAGTCCCGTAAACCTTGCAACGGGAATTGCAAAATCACGAAACGCGAAATCCCGAAAGCTAAGGGAATTGTGTGGGTCATAGTGAGGTCAACATCTGGACAAGTGGCATGCTATTTCGGAGTTTTGTGGTGTGAAGTCCTGAACACATTGCATCAGAATTCGCGATATTCCGAATTCCGAAGTCCCAACAGAAGTGAGTGGCATTGAAAAGTCAAAGCTCGCAAGTGTATCGGAGTTTCGACAAATCGGGATTCGGGAGTCGGTGAGACGAGTTGTTCGACATTGCCATCGCCGAAATCGCGATAAGGAAAATCCCGAAAGGAAAAAGAAAAGGTCAGCGTTGACATATTTCAGGTTTCGGGGATTCGAGAGACCAACGCTTGACCACTAGATTCGCGAAGTTGTGAAGTCCGATCTCCCAAGTGTAAAGAGGGGATCCCATGAGAGTTGTTGTGGGTGCAGATTTCCCGATAGGGAAATAGAAGAGTTGTTTAGAGTTCTTTGGGCCAGTGGTGGAAGGAAAGATCATGTGTTGACGTGGACCTTCCGACCTATGGGTTGTGGAGGGAGTGTGTGTTGGCGTCATACCACCATCATCGAATGAGTATGTTGATCAAGTGAATGAGTTGAGAAAATGATGAATAAGAGGCATCTGAGGGGATGTTATCTGTGGATATTTATGGTCATCATCCATGGGACCATTATCTACAATGTGGATAATGAAGAATTATCTCCTCTAGTTACCGCTAGGTTAGAGGGGGTAACAATCCTCATGTAATATAATCACCCCGTTGCCTTCAAAAGTCAAAGATTAAAACCCAGGAGCATATCAAATCTACTTATGACAAGTAAATGTTGGTTATCATTCATGCCTTGGTGAAATGGAAACAATACCTAATGGGAGATAAGTTTCTAATCAAGACAGACCACAACAATTTAAAATATTTCTTAAATCACAAAATCCTATCAGTAGAACAACAAAAATGGGTAAGAAAAATCCAAGTTTTTTACTTTGAGATTCTCTATAAGAAGGGAAAGGATAATCTGGTTGTTGATGGCTTATCAAGGAAATATGAGTGTGATGTGAAACTTTGTGATATTTTAGTAGTCACTCTTGAATGGATCTAATATGTTCAAGTTGATTATGTGAAAAATGAGGAGATAAGGAAATTGATTAAGGAGTTTGAAAGAAAAAGTGGAACAAGAACAAATTTTACGTGGGAAAATGGCATACTTTGGTACAAAGGACGAATATATTTGCCCAACTTTTCCAAGTTCAAATTCCAAATATTAAAAGAAAATCATGATTCTCTCTCTATGGGCCATGTGGGATTTTTCAAAACCTACTAGAATGGACAACAATCCTTATTTTGGAAAGGAATGAAAAATGATGTCCAAATATATGTGGCAGAATGTGACACCTATCAACACCAAAAGTTTGAATTGGTTGATCCTCCAAATATCCTTCAACCCCTTCATATTCATAATAAAAAATGGACAGAGATATCTATGGATTTTATCACATGTCTTCCCACCTCATATGCGAAAGATAGAATTTTTTAGTTGTAGACTAATTAAATAAATAATTTTTTAGTTGTAGACTAATTAAATAAATATGCTCACTTCATTGGGATATCATCAAAATCCAAGGCTAGTAAAGTTGTTTATAGCTTTTTCAAAAATATCTATAGACTCCATGGTTTCCTCAAGGTTATTTTCAGCAATAGGGATCCCAAATTTACCAGTAAATTTTGGAAGGAATTGCTCCATAAAATTGAGACCACCTTAACCATGAGTGATTCTTACCATCCACAAACAAATGGTCATAATGAAGTGGTAAATAAATTCCTTGAAGGGTACCTAAAAAATTTTGTAAATGATTGTTAATCGCAATGGAACAATTGATTCATATGGAAGAATGGTGGTATAATACCACATATCACATTTCAGAAATGATGACTCCCTTTCAGGCTTTATATGGCTATCCTCCCCCATTAGTAAAAGGGTATGTTGTCACCAACTTCAAATCACTCGTGGTGAAATATTTCCTATCCACTTCTAATGAAATCATTCATATCCTCAAGACTCATCTTGAACATTCAAGGAATCAATTCAAACAACAAGAAAAATTGAAGATAACTGACCGTGGATTTGAGGTAGGATATTGGGTGTTTGTTTGTCTCAAGCCATACAAACAGAACTCACTCAAAAATTACAAAAACCATAAAATTGTGTGCAAGTTTTATGGTCCCTATCAAATCCATAAGAGGGTATTTCAAGTAGTCTATGCTCTAGATATATCCAACAAGAATAAGTTGCATCATGTTTACCATGTCTCCTATTTGAAGAAAAAGTTGGGCCCAACAACCCATGTACAAACAGAAATACCCTTATTGGATGAAGAGGAGAAATTAGTTATGGATCCCAAGTGCATCTTAGTAGTCAGAACCAAAATCCTTCTTTCTAGAAGTGTCAATGAGTATATTATTAAGTGGAGGAACCTTCCTGAAGATGAAGCTATCTAGGAAAATGAAGAATTTAGATAGAAATATCCTTCATTGTTTTGTGAACAAAGCATTTCAAACAAGGGATGACTTGTAACATACCAAATAAATAATTGTCAAATAAAAATTAGTAATTAATAATTAATGGTGGTTAGTTACATCCTCATGAACATCCTTCCGCCTTTGATTGTATATAAGGCTGACCAATTGTCATTATAAAGATAGACTAGAATACACACACACACACACACACACACATAATTGATATTGAATTTCCTTCATCATGTGTGACATGCTTTTGAAGGAATAGTTAAAAAAAATTATAAGGCTTGTGGCATATGAATTTCTCGAGAGGGGATGATATTTGTTCAAGAAAATCCTATAATTTTAACAAAATTCCCAAGAACTCAACCAATATGGGAAAATACAACTACACACACTTAGTATCTAATAAATCCTCATACCATTAAGACAAAAAAACTATGGTATTATGACACATCTAAGGACTACGCTTAATCATTTAATCGGCATGTTTGTTGTTATAAATAGTTCTTGCTTATTGTGTGGTTATCAATGAGTTGTGATTGAGTTGTCATCTTGTGCAAGCTTAGTATGTGACTTGTAATCATTCAGTAAGTTTTTTTGTTGTCTATAAGAGAAGAACAATAAAATATTAGGGAGTGAGGAGTATCAATAGGAAGGTTCCAATGAAGTTTTTGTATCTAATTACATCCTCATGTATCATTGCATGGATCACAAGGGAAATTGGAATATAAGCATGCATATTTGAGAGTGGAGGTTTTATCTTGTATGGGGATTTTTACCATTGTAACCTTGGTTTCCCATTGTTGTGTTGCTAGTTTTTGTATATTTCTTTATTGGTTGTTTTAGGCATTCATTATACTACGAATGTTTTACATGGTATTAGAGCTAACACAGGCTTGATCTCTCTCACAAGGGAGGTTTTCATATTATGTTTTTATGTTGTGCCTTTGGGCCCCATGAAAGTCCTTGTTGAGGACATCATTGTATCTTTATGAAGACATGAGAGAGACAATTGGTGGAGGAAGAATACATGTGTGTGCCACTTTGTGCTCATAATGGTGCTTGGGCTTCAATATAGTGATCAACAAAAGTTACAAAATAAAAATTCATGTTCTTTTCTTGTTTGTGTAATATGCATTTCAATTTGTTGGTGGAAAGAAAAATGCCTATATGGTGATCTTAAACTTGCATGGAATGCACATGAGAAAATGTTGAGAGGGAAGTTGAAAGTTGTTTTAGATAATGTTTTAGCATGGTACATGATGCATATCATGTGTTTGCAAGTTACAAAGAGAGCATGAAGTCGAGGTTAAACATAACTGTTAATACAAATATTACAGATAATTAATAATTATTATTATTATTCGTAATTAATATTAATAACTATTAATAATAATATCAAAATCAACATTTATTATTGATAACATAATATGAATAGTGTCATAAAAGGGGAAATAATAGAATAATACCAAAAAGACAAAAAGAAGAGCTAAAAGGATGAAGAAACTAAGCAAGATAAACAAAAACCATGTAACTATAAAAACAATTTAGAATGAATACTATAAGGAGAAAGAATAAAATAAAAATAATGATTAAAAGGGGATAATAATGTCATAAAGTTATTAGTAGTAGTACTAATAATTAATAAAACAACCACCCCAGATGGGGTGACACATAGCCCAAGGGAGGCCACGTAGCCCCCCCGTGAAACTTGCCATAAATATGGTCGACCGCCACCCCAATGCCTATTCTTGAATGGAGGATGACCATAAAAGATTGCAGAGGAAGGGAGGACAAATCCCCCATGCCATATTAATGGAGGCCTCAATGATTAATTACAGGAGGGTGACGTTGGGTACAGAAGGTAGAAAAGAGGTCATATCTTCCCCTCAGTTAAATATCAGCTTAGCCATGGAATTCACCACTTTGCCTTAGTGCTTTGTCTCATTGCTCTGCTCGGGAATTTGGTTTTGGTCCAGTCGGTTCTCTCTAGCCTCATACATAGTTTTCTTCGACCTCCAGGATCCACCATGATGAGAGAGAGAGAGAGAGAGGAAATCCCAGGCGAGGTCCTACCTAGTACAGTCGTGCGGAAAGGTAGAGACGCCTGCACAATTTGGAGAGGGATATGTCCATTTCCTGGACTCAGCTAATTGCATGGCCAAATATGCCTCCAATGACCTTCATGGAGGAGGAATTCCTGGAGGAACCAATTCAGGTTCCACCAGAGTCCTTCCTCTACACGGTCCCATATATGCCCATATTCGCCCCAACACTAGTGTTGTTGCTACATGAACAGTGGATTCCATGGATGGCACCACTTGCATTGTTCAGGAGGAGCTCGCCAACGTTTAGCCTCCACCGCTGAACCTAGTTGAGGATTGTGACCAGACTCCACCCAGCCTCTCCAGCCCAGAGAAACTAGAGATTATTTTTTATATCAGAGGTTATATGATGGAGAAACTCCATCAAGACACCCTCATCAGCAGCCACATTGACATGTTGTTTGATGCCTTTTCAAATTCACCAGCCAAGCAGAGGTTCTTGAACTGTGCACAACCCTATGTGCTCAATCCTAGCGATGGAATCCTTCACAATGGATCTCTGGATGGTAGGCTCCATTGTTCTCACAACCCCTCTAATGTTTAATTCTTCACAGTTCTTTGAGTCTCACTGGCACGGTGATGGCGTATTTTTCTTGTCAACCCGTTCTGGTACTCTATTCAGTTTTTTTCCTAGTTTTAATTTTCAGAGTTTGTTAGTATGCCTAGTTTACCCAGACAAATTTTTTAGCACTACCAGCCGCCACCTACTCTAGTTTCCAACAAAATGGCAGGGAAAGTGGTGGCTTCCCTTTTTGGCCAAAATTATAATAAGCGTCCACCTATTTCGGTTTCCACTAGTTTGGCAGAATAGGGGGCATGCCAGTGACATATATCAGTTTTGTACAGTGAAAATGTATTAATAAGGAATTAGCCCTTTTTTTATTTACAAAAAGATAATAATTAATAAAACAACCAAAATGGGAACAAATCAAAGGAAATAATAAAGAAATGAAATTAAGAATGAATATTGATATTAATAATTTTAATTAATTATTAATGTACATATCAATCAGTATTGATGTTAATTGGGTTTAACTCGAGTGGTTGTGAGGAATCATTGTTATCTTCCCCACCCGGGTTCAATTCCCACAAGTGACATGTTGGGATCATAATGGGTATATTAGTGTAATGGCTTTGAGCCCTGTTGTTGATTGGCCTTGTGCCCTGAATATTCTAGGGTTTACACAGGGTACCATCCTTGAAATGAGGGGAAGTACTCATTACTATTTTTAGGAAATAAAAAATGGTCTAATAGAAGCTAAATCAAGAAATAAATTTGAAAACAAAATTGAGGGAAAACCTACCTATTTTACCTGATTCTTCTATGGTTGATCAAATGGATCCATTTCTCATTGATCTCCAAACCCCCCATCTCTATTAAGGTTGTTGGTGTGCTTAATTATTTTCATCACTTCTCTAATTCGCCATTTAAAGTATTGATCTTCTTTTTCCAGGATTTTGGTATCCTCTAAGTACACACGATGCTTGGTTATAAGGGAATGCTCTACTAATGCCAAGGCATAGGCACACTCATTGTTGATATCTTCCCTATTCTCTTTAATCTTTAAATTAAATGGATTCCTAATTTCTACAACATAACATTTACGACATGAACACTCAACCTTATAGACCCCTTTGCACTTACGATGTTCAAAAGTGTCTTTAATGGATCTCATTTTATACTTAATGGTTTCCATTGGTTTAAATAGGTTTTGATCTACTTCCTTCTCAATGCCTTGGAAATATTTTCAGTGACCCTTTGAATGTAAGGAAGATGCGTTATCTTGTCAAAGTTATAACTATTTATGGATTGACGCTCAGCTCATGCCCTTTCCATGGCTATTCCTATTGCATTGTTGATGTCCTTATTCATGTGCCATATGCTATTGAACACCTTGATTAGTTGATATTTCTCTTTATCAAGGTGTTCCTCATTTGATATTACGATAGCCCTCATGGATAGGATGTTCAAAAATCCAATATTTTGAGTGGGGTTGTGATTATATTTTGTTTACAGGTAGTTCTAAAACCCATAGAGAGAGAGACAGGGAGGGAGAATTCAATGCAACAGTGATTTTCATCTCAATTATTTCAAATTTGTTTTGCAAACCCAATCCATGATAGGCAAGGTAATATACAATAAAAAACTCTCATGGAAGAATGATTTGAAAAAACAATTCATTATGATACTACTAAATCATTTAAAGCAAGAGAATATCATTCCTACTTGATTTATGAAGCTAATTTATCAAACTAGAATTTAATTCTAGATTGAGAGGTATTGATAGAAACTAGTTTTGTATCCTTTAAATTACCAAATTTTTCATACATTTCTATAAGGTCATCCTCACAAACACTTATGACTCAAACACATTTCTGGTTACATAACCATGAATCTTCTTACCCTATTGTAGAGATTCCAAGAAGGAAAATGTTGAGAGACACTTGAAATTGCTGCAAAAATAGTTTTGACACATACCACTTACATTTAAGAAAATAATTGCATAGCCTCATCACCTTGCCCATTCCAATATTTCCATGCAATCATTCCATTCCATGTGATCACATCTTATTTTACACTTGTTAATTACATTTGGTTAATTAGTTTTAAGGAATCATCAGCATGCCCATTGTGGGCATAGCCTGTAATCAATGCATTCCATGTGATTATATCTAGTCTTATGCTTATGTATTTCTTTGACTAAAGACTCTCAAATCCTCATCACAATGACGACTTTGGGAATATCTAGATATCATTGTTTTTCATGCAACAACATCAGGCTCCATGCCTAAAACTTGCATTAAATCAAATAGTTTCATGGCATCATCACATTGACCATTCTATGCACACCCATATATCATTGTATTTCATGAGGTGACAATTGGTTTGATCCCTTCCAATCCCATTTTAATAACGAACTCCAAGGCCTCATCATTGTTTCCATTCTAGAAAAAACCTACAATTATCATAGTCCATGAAACAACATCTCATCGAAACATTTTTTCAAACACTAGGAAAGTTTTTGGTTGTGTAGCATTATTATATTCCTTTTTCGTATGCAAGTAAGCCTACCCACCTTCTGTCGAGGGTTTGGGGGTGGAATCCCCAAACAAAATTTTGGGAAAATTTTCTTGTAAAATATTATAATTTTGTAATCAATTTAGATCGTTCATTATAAGGTCACAAATATGATGGTAGAAGTTATGTTAAGGTTTTCTTACATGAATGCAACCCTATTTTTTGTATGAGGGAATTGTATTGTGATTGTGTGTGATAGAGAACATTGTATGATGAGAGAAGAGATTGTGAGAGAAATAAGAGGAAGTCACAGTGGGTGTGTTGTAGGTTGTATCCATTCATTTGTTGGATAATAATAAAGGAAGGATAGATAATTTCTCAGTGGATGTAGCCCATATTGGTTGAAGCACATATATATGTGTCTCTATTTGTATTATGATATTCTGTGTTTTATTTCCACATTATTTTATTGCTATGTGATCTAATTCCTAACACAAGCATCATTCATTCTTCCACATTTGGCATAGACATCTATGACAACATTGGTTATAAAAACATTCGAATCAAAAGAAAATAGAATTACACAACCATGGATATCCTTGATGTATTGCAAAGCACCTAACTTATCACATGTGCAAAGAACACTTGCGAGAGTTACTACATTCACTTTCATGCCCTCTTGTTGCATTTGTCAAAACAATTACAAAGCATCATCATAGTAGCATTCTAGACATAGCTTGTAATCATTGCACTGCATTTCATCACACTAAACATCCATCCAACAAGATAAATTTTGTGGAACAATCCCATGGCCTCTTCTCCATATCCAATTTGAGAATAACTTTCAATCATGAAATTCCATGAGATCAAATCTGTTAAGAACCAAATATCAATATAGCATAGAAAAAACTCAATATAAGTACTCAACGCCTTGAAGAAGAGAGAATTTCAGATAATAAGCCTCTTCGAGGGGGCAACCTCCTTTTACCCCACATAAATGTTCAAGTACAAGATGATTCCAAATGAAAATGTCTCATTGGTATAAATAGGAGACTAGGAGGTATAATTAAAACTAATGGAATAAAGCCGACATAAATAAAATAACATTACTAATGTAATATGCCCCAATTAAGGGGTAATGAGTCAATATTAGGGCTTAACATGCCCCTCCCCTTGAGACAAGTGTTTTCCGCAATGCTTGAGTAAATTTGGATGCTTCTGTATAAAAGACTCATCTTCCCAAGTGGAATGTTCAGCCGATAGTTTCCTCCATTTAATGAGATACTCTGAAATGGATCTATTCCTCAGTTAGCGAATTCTTGTGTCAGTGATGGATTCGGGCTCCAATATGATTTTTCCTTCCTCATCAAGTTCTGGAAATATAATTTGAACTGGGATCTTGTTGCCTATAACCTTCTTTAAGCATGAAACATGGAAAACTGGGTGTACTCGTGAAGATGCAGGCAACTCCAATTTGTATGCCATAGTACCA
>SNQJ01S0005739.1:106546-126559 GCA_010110895.2 Picea sitchensis
CGAGAACAAATCCATCGATACCATACAAATTGATTGGGTTCTAAATATAAAGAATCAATTCGTACCTTTTGTGTATGTGGCACATTATGTAGATCAAAGAATTGCTCCATCTGAAGTATCCATGTGAATGGGTCCTTGCCATCAAACTTCCTCATATTGATCTTAGGAATGTGGTTGGTCTTCAACCCAAAGTTGGAGTTTCTCCATCCTTGATTCACCTTCCTTGTGTCCTCACAATGAATTTCATGGGATACATTTTCACTTTCAGGTGTCCTCTCTATTAGAAAATTTTTCAATCCTTCCATGATCTCCCCTTTTAAATTGTCCATCTTAGTATTTATCGCCTCAAACTTAGCTTCTATTGAATCCATCATCTCTTGTAGTTCATCTTTTGTTACTGTCTTCTTTTGTAAATCATTTATGTCCCTACGCATTTCTTCACCTTCATCAAGAGTCCAAGTAGGATTGTCTGGAGGCTTATTTGGTGTACAAGTTCCCTTTTTTGGTGGCATGTTGGCCAAGTATCACTTTAAACCTTGATTTTGAGGTGGTTCTGTTAGACAATCTTCCTTTTATTGTATATCCAAAATTTCAGCCCTTCTGAGTATGAAATTTTATTTTTTATAGGTCTTTGATATTTCTTCTCTTCAATGCCATAAGTCTGATAAAAATAGGATGTGCCAAGTGGAATTTACGGTAACTTTCCCACAACTTGTTGATTTTTGGCCTTTCCAGGAGATCTCATTTGTATAGCGTGCCCCGCACAAAATAATTGATATAAAATTCTAAAACTCATACCAGAACTACTAAGGTCTGTCCACTATCCAATGCAACTAGTCTCACTCAATTTGGATACTCTAGGAATAATTTATGATTGTTTTACTCAGAACACCTGCTTGAGACTAGTCAATAGGACTAGTCAGATACGCTATCTTCCAAAGGGTGTATCTACAAATTTACGATGACCCAGAAGCTGAAATTTCTACCACCGATACCTTACTAATTTCTGAGAATAGCCTCTGGAGGTTAGGGTCTGAAACATTACAGAAAACAGTTTATAGCAAAAATTATGCAATGACTCAATTCAAGATGATTCCAGAACCTTATCTTATAAAGGATGTATCTCCGAAAGTATAAGGCCTAAAGAGATGAATTTTTAACCCAACGTACCTTGATCCTTCTACTAAATATCCTCCAAGTCGTTACTTCTGAATCATTGTATAAAAAATGTTATATCAAAAATCCCACGGTGTCTCAGATGTAGCAGTGAAACCCCAAGACCTTGAGCTCTGATACCATATGTTAAGAACCAAATATCAATATAGCATAGAAAAATCTCAGAATAAGTACTCAACGCCTTTAAGAAGAGATAATTTCAGATAATAAGCCTCTTCAAGGGGGAAACCTCCTTTTACCCCACATAAATGTCCAAGTACAAGATGATTCCAAATGAAAATGTCTCATTGGTATATATAGGAGACTAGGAGGTATAATTACAACTAATGGAATAAAGCCGACATAAATAAAATAGGATTACTAATGTAATATGCCCCAATTAAGGGGTAATGAGCCAATATTATGGATTAACAAAATCTCTTTGAGACATTTTGTCAAACATTTGGCATGCATCATCCATTTTCAATCATTTTGCATATATATCCACAAGGTCACTACCAATGAAAACACCCATTTAATCAAACCCACTCCTAATAACATGGTTGTGGATCTATTTCCCTTGTTTCAAGTCTACTAAGCTAGCACATGCCTATAGAACACAAGGGATAATGAATGCATCTAATCCCATACCAACTCACTACATTTCTTTGTATAATACAAGGGAATCTTTAGAATAACCATGATGGGAATATCCTCTATAAGTCTCAAAGTCTACTATAGAAATTCCATCTAAGATGCTCAAACATTCCTTCAATTTTCCTTGTCTACATAATGGCCTTATCATAGCATCAATGTTAGCCTTAAGCTATAAGGACAGAGATTGAATAAATACAATATTGGTTAAGGCACTTATAGTATATGGGACATAAACTTTAGAAGCATGTATGATATCTAGTTGTGAATCAAGGCCATGTTTGTGTATGACAATTTCCTTTACTCTTCCCTTGTGAAAAAAGGCAATATGCATCTATAAGTCGAGTTGAAACTCAATCATCTCATTCACATGGCATCTATGCTCATCATAGAGGGGGTGTTTTTTTGTTGAAGAACATAGATTGTTTCATCTCATGAACAAGTCAAAGAAGTTAAATTTAGCTAGTAAGAATATCGTTCTTTAACATCTAATATGCCTAGTGCCCATTGAAACCAAATTCTTACAAGGGTATGCTTTTTAATATTGTGCTTGGAAGATTTAGTCCCTTTTGATGGTCAACAGATTTGGAATTAAGATCAAATTAAGTCATTTTTTTTCTGAATATTATATTTAGCAAACATTATGTTACACCATTACTAATACACACACTCACACATAATTTTTTATTCCCGTTAGGTGACTTCTTAGATTTGTGCTTCCACTATTTTTCTCTTTCAACCAAACAAATGAAAGAAAAATGAGTGTTGTAGGGTAAATGAACCCTGCAATAGATACCTCCCTTAGGCTCTTCCTAGACCTAAGACAAAATAGAGATGTAAACGACATATTTTCCTAGATCTAATTCATACACGAAAATGATATACAAGTTGATGGAATGGAACGCTTACCTAGTGATCCAATGATTGTCCCTTGATGGTCCTTAGCTGCTAGATTCCATGAAGATTCCCTTCGCTCTTACTAGCTTAGATCTGCACACATAGAGACACAAAAACCTTTCACAAGATCACACTAATCACGTATAAATTAATGATAGATCTAATAATGTATCATAACACATGAAAAAATTAATTCTACACAATTAAATATAACAATTACATACACATCCAGGTAGAGGGAAACATATTGTACATCTTCTATTGATAAAACAAATGAATTACACCTTATAAAGAAGTTGATGCAGTCCTTTCCCAAGTTCCTTGCCCAAGCATCATAATCAAACTGCCAGAATAAGTTTTTCTTCTTCTTTCTCCCCCCTTTTCCCATGAGAGACTCCCATTATTTATAGGATAGTAGAGGTGATATAAAAGGGTAGTTTGGATAGGATATCCATGCCCAAGATGAAAATATTCTCGAGGTTTAACCAAAAAAAAACAGGGTTTAATATCATCTCCGGAAACCAATCCTAAATAGGGATTAAAAAACGCAGTTGCATCTTGCATTCTTGCAAGGACTGATCGATCGCCCGTTGCAAGAGGAAAAGGAATGACCAACACTTTCTGTTCATGGGATGTAAAGGGACAACAAACAACCAGGAAAAAATGGACTACGCAATCAGAGGAAAAGTGGTATAATTTAGTGTTTCAGACTGCTAACCTTTAGGTGATGCCCATCAGGTGATTAGGTGGAAAATAAGTGTATAACAGATTCCCTGTAAAGTGTGAGGTTAGAAAAGGTGTCTGATGGTTGAAATATGCTACAAAAAAAATCACAGAGTTGTGAGCTTAGGAACCTTGAAAGAAACCATCATCAATCCAGCATAATAAAAGCATTCCTGAGGCGGGCATACCCATGCTCAGTAATAAAAACTAAGCATAGCCTTTAAAGAATACATTGTGGATTCATGCATAATGCAAGTAACTATATCATGGCCATGAAATAATACACTGTGGATCCATGTCACAAGTGTGATCTTATCCACGACCAACTACAAATGTGGATTTATGTCACAGGATAAAAATCAGTGAGAGCACTCAATGCTTGAGTGATCTCTGAAGTAATAATGACTAACAACATGGAATATTGGGAGGGAATGCAATCAAGGAATGAATGGTCCCAACCCAAGGCCTTCATCTCAAATCCCAATGGTATGAATCCACAACATGTGAATCAATGAGTTGAGGTCGATCATGGTAGAAATTGTCTGATTACTGGTCATTGATGTAGACCATTAACAGACGTGAGGGAATCCATCGATTATTAAGATGAACCCCAAGATACCTAGTACAATCTAACAAGTGTGAATAGATGAGTTGAAGTTGAACATTCATAGATTCATTCAACAAGAGCTAATGATGTAAACCCATTGTTGAAATGCAAGGAATCCTACCATTGATGTCTGCAAGTCCCAAGGTACTAACTAGTTTTTAGATTTCAACCCTAGATAATGATATGGAGTCGACAGGATGAAATCCATCGAAGGAGGGCCTTGATGTATCCCCCATCAATTTCCACGAAACATATAAAGGTAAATGGTGTGAAGAGTGTAATTAGAGCAGAACTGGCATTGGGATGGTCAAGATGAATGGACTGAAATACTAAAAATGGTCAACACGGGATAAATTACCTTGAACAAATAAGTATGACAAATAACTTGACTTGGCAGCATTTACTTGATAAGGACAAAAACACTTGTCATGGATGACTGGAAGAGTAACCAATTGGTGAAGTCTAAGAACTCATGGATATTGTAATGATTTAGAGACAATGGATAACCCAATTATTGTACATGGACATAAAATAGGTGCATTATTCAAGGGAGACTCTAAATACGACTGTCATTTGTGAATATGACTAGACAGGAAAAATCCCCACTCTTTTTTCTTCTTTCATGTTTAAGAAAATACAAAAGAAAATAAAATTGTGTTTGATGTTCTCACCCATGGATTTATTGTCAAGCTCAAGGTGGAGAATAGTGCTTGATTCGTCATTTCATATTTAGAGAGTCTGAAAGGACAAAGAAGGCTCATGAGCCCAAAAAAGGATAAAACAATACAAGGGAGAACTCTTCTAGTCATGATTTACTAGAGTATTCCTTTTTCGTAATTAGTCCATCCAGTCTGAAAAAGAGAAGGGTTAAACATACATCAAATAAACATCCTTTCGAATCCATTTAACGAGTGTGAAAGGAAATAATATCACTCGACAATATTTTCATGTTTACAGAGTCTAAAGAAAAGCTTAAAGGAGACTCCATGGTATACCTTTGTCATGGTTGGTTACCAAGCGTGACAAAGGGGTAATAGTAAGCTCGATTGGAGAGAAAGAGTGTATTTCAATGGATTTCCAAGCGCATGGAACATGATTTAAGCAATGGATTGCAAAGACATGGAAAATGATAACCACTCATAATAGTGGTTCTCGTCCAGAGGTGTTGAAAATGGAATCAAGTAGGTGGCTACCGGTCAAACATGGAAGTGATGCAATAGAAAATGGAAGAAAATGGTGTAGAAGAAATGAGAAGCACATTGGATGTGACAATAAAATGTGACCATTTAAACAACAAAAATGGTGGGGACCTAAGGTATAGTGCTAGAAATATGGATGGTTAATCATGCAAAAAGGGAAATGCAAGGAAAAACCTCTTTGTATATGCCAGTTTAGAAACATGTACCTCCAATTCAATGGATGTCCCCATCTTAAAAATGTCCCTAGAATCTTGTCAACACATGTAAACTAGATTCCAAGGTCAGAACACATAGTGAAAATGTAAAAAGAAATTTGTTTTTGGATTTTTGGATATGATGTACACAAAACAAACGAAACTCACACCACACACCTATGTACAAGACACTACACATCCTGATGGTTTAGACAAAGGATATCCCATTTCTAGGCTTAGGCCAAGGATCTTTTGCATAATCAATGAACTTATGAAACCATAGATTATGGGTTCGATCCCCAACAAAGTCATCATTCTGTTGTAAGGTAAATGAATTCTGCAGGAGATACCTCCCTTAGGCTCTTCCTAGACCTAAGACAAAATAGAGATGTAAACGAAATATTTTCTTAGATCTAATTCATACCTAAAAATGATCTACAAGTTTATGGAATAGAAGGCTTACCTGGTGATACGACAATTGTCCTTGCACGCTCCTTAGTTTCTAGCTTAGAAGATGCCCTTCAGTTTTACCATCTTAGATCTGCACACATAGAGACAATAAATCATTTCATAAGATCATATTAATCATGTATAAATTAATGATAGATATAATAATGTATCATAACACATGAAAAAATTAATTCTCCACAAGGAAATACAACAATTACATACACATCCAGGTAGAGGGAAACATCTTGTACATATTCTATTGATAAAACAAATGGATTACACCTTACAAAGAAGTTGATGCAGTCCTTTCCCGAGTTCCTTTCCCAAGCTCCATAATCAAAATGCTAGAATAAGTTGTATGTTTTCTTTCTCCCCCCTTTTCCCATCAGAGACCCCCATTATTTATAGGATAGTAGATATAAGATCAAAAGGTAGTTTGGATAAGATCTACATGCCGAAAATGAAAATCTTCTCGAGGTTGAACCACACAAAATCTGGGGTTTAATATCATCTCCTAAAACCAATCCTAAATAGGAAGTAACAAACTCGATCGCGCCCTACATTCTTGCAAGGAGCGACTGGTCGCCCTTTGTAAGAGGACAAGGAGCGACCAACACTTTCTGGTCATGGGCTATAAAGGGACAACAAGCGACCATGAAAAAAGGGATTGCAAACTCAAGGGAAAAGTGGTATAATTCATTGTTTTAGACTGCTAACATTTAGATGATGCCCATCAGGTAGAAATTAATTTTATAACAAAGAGCGATTTAATTTTTTTATACACGTATAGTATGTTGGTCATTGGTTTCTAATTCCAATGCATAGGACAATTGAGATACACTGTAAGCAATTAAGTTTTGTAATTTTCATTTTAATGCATGTGTTTACTTACCTAAGGTAAAATAAGAGGTTAAAACCCCCTTGTTTGTGGGACTACAAGGATCCCTATNTGTGCATCCCAAAAATAAAGTGGGTATCACCAAACAACATGGTCTTATACATCAAAAGAGGGTTTCAAATTTATCTATGTGACCCTCTTGTTTAGTGAGAATCCCTTGTTTGTGGGATGCACAGAGGGATCCTTATCCTAGAAACAAGGGGGTCTCATACATTAAAAGTGGGTATCAAAATTGATGTATGAGACCCCTTGTTAGTGGGATGCATGGAGGTATCCTTGTTCTAGAAAAGGGGGTCTCGTACATAAAAAAAAAAGGGTTTCAAATTTGATGTATGAGACCCCCTTGTTTGTAGGATGTGTAGAGGGACCCTTGTCCTGTGAACAAGGGGGTTGTAACCTCTCATTTCACGTTAGGTAAACACATGTAAAATTCAACATGAAAAATCCTAATCAACATGATAAAGCATGCTAAAATGAGTACAATACTACCATAACTAAATTATATATAGATAATAGATATTATTAATTTATATTCACATAGTTTCATACTAGTCATATATATTTATTACTAATCTATATTAGTAGTTTCTATTAGTAATTTATAGTTATGTCACTTAAAATACATCACAATTGCTCAAATTTGCTAGTATTTAGCTTTAAACAAATGTTGTGACTAACATTTTTGGTTGCATAGTCACAAATTAGCCATTTTGTACTAGTGAACATTGGTTGAGGGAAGTGGTCCATGGTAACATATAAACTCCAATATACCATGATTCTTATGTTAGTAGGGGTATCCATAAAGGAGAGGTTCCTCCCACTAACATAATGGTTGATTATTTGTAGTGGGAATATGCATGTTTCTCAGTGTTTCCCCCTAGGTCCTTTATGTGGAAAATAAAATGTTTCACTAGCAGTACTCCACAATAACCATTTCACATGCCTTCCTAAAAAATTCCCATTACTAAGTCGAATGTGCCTAACATATGTGTGTCTTGTGGAGTGAATATGCTTGTTGCTTAGCCTTCCCCTCCCTCTATGAAAAAAATTGAAAAATATCTCACTAACAGTACTCCATAGTACCCCTTTCGCATGACTTCCTAAAAAATCCCATTACTAAGTTGGATACCTTAACATCTATGCCTCTTGGACTTGTTTCTATGATATAAATACCTCTCTATACAAATTACTATCCCACATTGGTTGAAAGAATTGGTCCATAATAGCTTAGAAGATCCAATATACCATGAACCTTATGGAAATGGGGGTATCCACAAGGGAGTGGTGTCTCCTACTAATGTAATGGTTGATTGGTTATGGTGTGATTCATATGCTCGGTTTGAATTCCCCCCTCTCTCTGTGTAAAAAATTAAAAAATCTCTCACCAGCAATGCTCCACAATACCCCTTTCACATGCCTTTCTAAAAAATTCCCATTATAAAGAGGCTATATTAAATGATCTTGTGACCCATACACATATAAGTGGATCAAATACCACCCCTATGTCCTTCAAATATAAAGTTTTTCATGTTGTGGTTTAATGGTAACTTGGGGTGGTTGTTGTAGCAATGACTTGAGTTCAAATATTGGTGAGCATGCTCCTCCATTGGATGAGATTTTTTGTATGTGGCTACTAAATATTCTTGATGTATCCTTCTTGAAAATTATTGTATGGCACTAGTAAGATATCAGGGAACTATATTCTTCAATTTAGTGTATGAGAGTTGAGATTATTTCCAAGTTTACTATTCAACACATTGTTATGAATGTTGTTGGGATTTTGGCTCATTTCATGATAGTAGGTGCTCGGTTTGAATGACCCTGAGTGAGTTGTAGTAGTCTATGCTAACGATTTTACTGAAGATGTCATCCATAAATGTGGGGATGCATTCCTTGGGTTTCCCCACAACATTTTATATGAAATACACACACACATGTATATGTATATACACATATATGTATATGTATGTATTATTTACATACATACATATATCGAAGGAAAACTTCATGGGATTACCCCCTCTTATTTAGGATATTTGGACGAAGGACGATGTCAACTGCCAACCACGAGAGTTTTTGGTAACCTTGATTGGATTTGAATCTATGGAATTCTTAATGACAACATGTCTTTGATAGATGGTTGAAATAATCGAGTTAACCCTTGGTGAAACCTTTGAGGCACTTCTTTGCATTCCATGAATAGAGCTCAAGTTAAATGTCGATAAAGTACAACAAGTACTCCTGACTAGAGGTACTCTATGAGACATGAACGCATAACCCCTCAATGATCTCTACCTTGAAACTGGTGGATTCTCTCTCTCTCTCTCTCTCTCTCTCTCTCTCTCTTCCCCAAAATATATTGATGGAGAGCAACTCAACCACCAACTGGTAACCCAAAGGGAGTTGACCAAATTTAAACCTAAGACTTACAACCTCCCCACTTGTAATATATCTTGATTAAATGGTTTAACAAATTGAACTAACATCCCCCAGATGGGGTGTCAGTGGAGACCACTTGGCGCATGTTGGAGGACGGCATATGCCAACGGGGCACGGAGCCATGTGAGGGGCTCGTGCCACCGTCCGCCACCCTCCTGCAGCTTTAATACGCTCTTATAACGATGGGAAAGGGTGTTAATGCACACACTCGGCCTCCGCATTCTCTTATGGCTCTGTTACTAGTCTCCGCTCACTGTCTCTGTTGGTGGTTTGATGGGCTTTCCCCTTCGCTGCCATGGCCATCTTTTGATAGCGTCCACTGGTCCCCGGTGGCTCCTTTCTACACCCAACCCTGCGACCTCTGCTGCGTGCACCCTATGCCTAACCATAAGACGCATTTGAGAGGGAGGCCACGGCGGGGTTGTCCCTGGAGACCTTGTCGACCTTCATTTTCTTCGCCTGCTCTGCCTCCCACTAGCTCATCCCTTCACCTCTAGGTCATGCCTCATAGCAATACCCCTCTCGTTCCGCCGACAGCGAGCATCAATTGCCTAGAAATTATTCCTCGGCTGCCATGCTCATCTTTGCGTCTCCTCCTCGCTCCACCTGTGAATGAACCGACCCATCCTCCTCGCTCCACCTGTGAATGAACCGACCCATCCTCCTCGCTCGACTTTTCCAAGAGACTTAGGAGACGAGCAACCACCTTCTATGCAGAAGCCTGGGAATTCTGGGCCCCCCTCCTCTGACACCACTAATGGTGCACAGGTAAAAGACAATTTGGCCATCCTCTACGGCCTCGTCTTCGAACTCCGCCAGGGGGTGGAGGACCTGCAATTTCGGCTGCAACTTACAAATGAAAAGGTGGTGCTCTTCCTTCATCTCCTCTCCTCGATGCATGAGACTTTCCTCTCGACCCCGGAAGGAGCGACCTCTAGGCAGGAACCCGAAGCAGATACCGCCGAAGGAGAGGACAAGGCACACGCGACTTTGAAGCAGGAACCCTGGGCAGCTACCACAGTTGGGGATGTCGTAATGCAGTGTGCAGCAGAGTCTGAATTGAAACGGGTTGGGAGGGTGACTATTACGGAGGAGGACACCGCGAGGCACGACCTTGGAACTGAGACCAAGGAGGAGGTCAAGGTGCAGTGGGGGGATGAGACGGCGTGTGTCGAAGAGGAACCATGGACAGGGGATCTCAACGCCACCTGGCCAGGTTACATGTCAAGTGTCTAGGCTCTTGCTGTGTTCGAAGTTGTGTCAGCTGGTTTTTCGTTTTTTATGGATGTCCACATTGTCTTAGACACTACTTTTTTTACAGTCTATTACTAAGCTTATGCTGACTAACCTATTGACTGGGCTGGTTTCCCCTCTGTTGGGGCAGCCCAGTAATTACAGCAGGACCATCACTGTATTTTGGAACTTCCTTTTACCTCTAGAAGAAACTTAATATATTAAACTTCTTACTTAAAAAAACAAATTAAACTAACATTTAAAATTATATATTCAATATTTTTTATATAAAATTGGTATTATAATATTGATTTATTATTATTTATTTTATAAATATAACCCATTAATTCAAAATTAAACATAAATATTATATATCTCTTATATTGAATTGTAAAATACATTTTATTTTTCTAAATACAATAAATTATATTATATAAATTCTTACACCAAAATGATCGTGGATGTTCTTAATAAACCAAGAGGGGAGTACATGTAATTATAGACTTTTCCTTTCAAAGATCCAAATCAAACCAAGAGGAGAGTACATCTAATTATAGACTTTTCCTTTCAAAGATCCAAATCATCCCATACATGTGTTTTATTTTAATTTGAAATTGGTGAAAATATATTTTTTAAACTAAGTTTGATAAGTGAAATTAGTAGGTTGTTTATACAAGTCTCTTAAAAATGTTTTAATACATTAGTTGTATATATTTTAAATGTTTTAATATATTAGTTGTATATATTTTAAAGAAAAAAATTATAAAACACTTCAAACTTATAATAATGTATTATTTATGTATAATTTATAAACAAATGTAACTACTATATATTTTTAATATTTAAATTATAAAATATATATTTAGAAAAGAAAAATATTATTATGATATTAAAGAAGGATATTATTATGATATTAAAAAAATTAATTATAATAATTTAAAATTTAAAATATTTAAAAAAAACAATGTTTACAAAATTGAGATATATTATTTTAAACTATAAAATGTTAAAAAATAATGTCAATTATTGAGATACAATATTTAAAGTCAAAAAATAATGTCAATTATTGAAATACAATATTTAAAGTCCATTACTATAAGATTAAAGAAAGTAATATAAACAAATTCAGAGACAAAAAGCCATGTAAGGAATTAATTCAGAAGAATGGATGTGATCATTTGAAAAATGAACAGAATAAGTAAAGCTAAGCAACTAAATTTTGGATATTTGTATATCAAAATATTAACTTGGAGGTTTGAGATTTGTATTCACTCATAAATTTAACTTGGAGGTTTGGGATTTGTACTGATACTTCAATTTAAGTACACCGTGTTTCTATAAAAACAATATTCCAAGTACATAGAGAATGTAAATTATTGAAGCACACAATATCAAAAGTTTCAGACGACAATTTTTTTTGGAAATCGAGTGCATTTTTCAAAATTCGATTAATTTTCATATACAATAAATGATAAAATATAAATATAGTATAATAATAATAATGATTATTAATATTTATTAAAATCAATAGCGATTTATAAATATTTAAAAAGTAAAGAAT
The DNA here is from genome assembly GCA_010110895.2 of Picea sitchensis. Lineage (NCBI taxonomy): Eukaryota > Viridiplantae > Streptophyta > Pinopsida > Pinales > Pinaceae > Picea > Picea sitchensis. The sequence goes on from SNQJ01S0005739.1 coordinate 118,557, forward strand.
TATTTAATAAAATATAAATTTAATATAATAATAAAGAGTATTAATATTTATTAAAATATAAAATATAAAATAATAAAACAATAATGACTATTAATATATTTTAATAATAAGGATTAATTTTTATATACAATAAATGATAAAATATAAATATAATATAATAATAATGATTATTAATATTTATTAAAATTAATAATGATTTATAAATATTTAAAAAGTAAAGAATTATTTAATAAAATATAAATTTAATATAATAATAATGAATATTAATATTTATTAAAATATAAAATAATAATGACTATTAATATTTATTATAAATATCTAAAAAGTAAAGAATTATTTGAATTAATATTTATTATAAATAGTGATTTATAAATATCTAAAAAGTAAAGAATTATTTGAATTGCATTATAAATAAATTAAATTCTACAAAGACTATCAAAATTTGATCGAATATATTTATTTTTTAATTAAATTCTACAAAGACTATCAAAATTTTATCAAATATATTTATTTTTCGACCCACATATTTGTATACATTATTACATAGTTTTGTGTTCAATGTTTCCATCTTCAATGCATATGGTATCATTTCCTTTTACCGTGACCCACTGTCATAATATCAATTTTTTATAATGTTATGATGTTGTTATTTTAATATTATTAATGATTTACTTTACTTAAAGGGATTGTTTTTCTTAATGATTGGGACAGGTTAAAAAAAATAAAAAAAAAATTATATTAAAGTGAGTTTCTCTAACTTCAATGTAGTATTGAAGTTTGTACTCTTAAAATTAATATGATATTTTTTACAATTAAAAAGCAGGGATTATTAGACTCTTAATATGGATTTTGTAATTTTGTTTTTTAATTAAAATTTATGTATGTTAAAAAGGTCGATGAAACTCACAAGATATTATTTATGGCCTTCACAACTATACAAATTGCAAAGAGTATAATATTTATGGCTTGCATAAATATATAAATTGCAAAAATATAAACATAGAATGGGCATGGTCTCCACAAAATATTTTCTAGTGAATCATATTTTTTTGTGGTTTTGAATGGGAATACTATTTTTCTGGGGTTTTGAAAGGAAACACTACTTTTCTAGGGTTTTGAACGGAAATATTTCTCGTTGGTTATAAGGTTTTGAAATTATTTGTTGTCTTGAAATTATTTCTCTACGGTTTTTCAACGGGAATACTACTTGTCTGCCGTTTTGAAAGAGAATTTTTTATTTTTTTGGTAAAGAGATAATTTATTTCTAAGATTTTATATCTGGACTTTTTACCCAGGTTCTCCAGGTTTTGAACGGGAATAATACTTCTCTTTGATTTTTACCTTTTTTACCTAGGCCATCCTTCTCTTGGGTTTTAGGAAATTATTTTTGGCTTCTTCAATGGGTTGAGCAATTAGACATCTGAAATGAGATGAGTCACTTTTTACTTTGATTCAATTTTAATTTTACATAAAGATATTTAAATAATCCATAATATTAATTGTTACATTTTTTGTTTTCTTCTTTTCAATATGAGCACTCCACCACCTATTCCAAAAGCTCAGAAACATTAGAAAAAAGGAGTGAAGAAAGAGACGTAAAACTCCAAATAGAGCTAGAGGCAATGATTGATAAAAAAATTAAAGATATCATTCAAACTCAAATAGAGGATAGATTCTTAGGATTCAAGAGTGAATCGCGGACAATGAAGGATAGAATTCAAGAAATGGAAAAACATAAACAATCAACCCAAGAAGGAGGGGTTGAAGAAAATTACAACTTGAGAGATAGGATTAAAGAGATAGAAGAAAAACTAACCAACAATTTGACCCTCGATAATATGGAAAACAAATTGGATATCAAACCCATGAAAGAAGAAATGAATATGCTAATCGAACTGGATCATGAGCGTAACAAAAGAGACTTGAACCTCATAATTTTTTGTATAAAAGAACAACAAGAGGAGGATATGCTAGCAATAGTAAAAGAAGAATTAAAAAATAAATCACAAATTGATACGACTTACATCATAGAAGCAAAGAGGCTAGGAAAAATAATTGATCATAAAGATAGGTTGAGCCGTGTCAAAGTAAGTTGTAATGATCATAAATATAGTATACTTAGTAAATCTCAAAAGGTAAAAGAAGCAAGGAAAGAAGGAAAATAGGCAATAATTAGAAATCGAAAAGCTATTGTTAGGGATAGAGACCACAAGGATAATAATAAATAGGAATTTGGGTTTAAAGGTCCTATAATTAATATATTTTGAAATCCATTTTGAATTATTCTAAATTTTGATAAAACTTTAAAGTTTAAATATTAATATTATATAATCTATTTCAATTTTTTGGGTGATCTAGAATTCTGTGGCTATACATAAATAAAAAGTGGTCCAATTTCTTTTTATTGTATTTAAAGTTTATTAATATTTTTTTTTATTGTAATTAAATTTTATTGATATATTTTGAAATCCATTTTGAATTTTGATAAAACTTTAAACTTTAAATATTAATATTGTATAATCTATTTCAATTTTTGGGGTGACCTAGACTTCTATAGCTATACATAAATCAAAAGTAGTTAATATTCTTTTTATTGTAATTAAAGTTTATTAATATATTTTGAAATCCATTTTGAATTATTTTGAATTTTGATGAAACTTTAAAGTTTGGGGTAATCTCAAGTTCTATAGCTATACATAAAGAATCACAAGTAAAATTCTAAAGAATCACAAGTAATCATTTACCCTCTTAAGATCCGATAGACCAATAGGTCTTAGTGGACGTTAATCATCATCATCATCATAATAATAATTATATTAAACATAATTTATTTATAAAATTCAAATTTAAATTGTTAAATTAAGTTTAAAATTTTATTAAAATTTTAAATTTATATAATATTATTTATATAATAATATTAAGTATATTAAACATAATTTAGTTTATAAAATTTAAATTAAAATAGTTAAATTAAATATAAAATTTTATTATAAATTTATATTTATATTTTTTTCATTATTTTTTAGATTTTATAACCAAACTCATCTAAAAGATATTAAAGACATCAATGCGATTATTTATAAATATCGTAAATAATAATTTTATATAAAATTATTTGTTATGTTTATGGTTAAAACATTTATGAAAATGTAGGTTTTTACAATTTTTGGATAAGAAGTGTGTGGAATTTTTGAAATGTCTAATATTTCTAGTGAACACTTCATCTATCATCAGGGTTGTCCATGGTGATGGGTGGAGTGTCTAGTGGAATTATCAATTTTCTTTTGTCTCTTATGATGGGTGGAGTGCTCACTTAAATTATCAACTTTCTTTTGTCCCTAGTGATGGGTGGAATTTCTACTAGAAAAGTTGGGCGTTTAAAAAACTCTACATAGTTTTTATCCATAAATTTTTGCAGGTTAAAAAATTTGTGAAAATATTCAATGTTCAATTTAAGTAAAATATTTTGATATCACTTATATAGAGAAAGCTCAATTAAAAGCTAAAAAAAAAATATGATTAAAACATTTCTATGATATATTGTTCATTATGAGGAAAATATGTTATTCATCTATTATGAGAAAAGAAGGATCAAATTTCTAAAAGTGAAAACTTTGGACAAAAATTAGAAAATATTTACACTTCAAAAAATTTAATCTCTTTTGATAAATTTGAAATTAAAATGAATGTTCACTTTATATTTCATTAATTCTAATATCAACCATTTTTATACTTTATTACTTCACTAAATATTATTTTAGTAATGGAGATAATATATACACATTATAAAAACTCGTAAGATTTATTTTATTTAAATGAATTATTATTTGTTTAAAAGTGAAATGTCAATTGTGAATACCGTTAATATTATTAACAAGGCTACATGGCAGCGTATACATGTCGCTATGCAGGTATAATAAAATAAAACAATAGTTGTATTGAATCCATTGAGATGAATAACAAATTCATTTGTTGAATACGATAGGCAAGCGTCATCTCATTAAAGGAGGTTGAAGATCCTTCCACAACAGCGGCAATAAGAGATGCATTTGAACAATGAATCACAATTTAGAAAAATGTTTTAAAATAATTAAAAAAATCAAATTGTAATGTTATACCTTTAAAAATGTTCAAAATTATTTTGGTCAAACCCCAGTTAATAGACAATCAATAACATATCCAATACTATATACCACAACAAGCGGGCAGGTATAATAACCAATATCCCTTCACATTATTTTGAATGATCTAAAAAAACTTAATTTCATAAAAACATTTAGATTATACATTGTAAAATGCTCAAACTTATATTTAAGGTTAACACTCAAAATTTGTAATATAAAAATAAAATTTATATTTAAGTTTAATCCTTAAAAAAATTGTGAAAAAAAAATGCAAATGCCATCAACTTTGAATTGTACAAAATATAATTTTATTTTATTTTAACTTTAACACTCAAATAATTGTGAAAAAAAAGTACAATTGTCATCCATTTGAATCCTACCTAGAAAATATTATTTTATTTTATTTAAATGGATCTAGGAAAAAGGTATCCATTAAATGAGAACAACCAAAAAAAATAAAAAATGTGTATCCATGTCAAAAAAGAAAGGGTTATTTATTTAACAAGATGCCCCCAACTTTTGGCAATATATATAAAAAACAAAAATATTTATTACAATAACATTGGGGAAATTAGAGGCAACAATAAGACTTCAAAGTTTTTGTGTTTTTTTTTTTTTTTTTTTTTTAAAATTTAAAATAAATAATTATTTTTAAAACTTTGAATAAGGTGTGTATGTTATGGTCAACCATGAACTAATAGAAAGTCAAACCTAACTCAAAACTATAGACCATGCATATCGGCAGGTATAATAATAGAGAGTCAAATTGAGTTATACAACAGTAACATCAACCTATTAAATTAACTCTATATATATATAGAGAGAGAGAGAGAGAGAGAGAGTTAATTTAATAGGTTGATGTTATTGTTCATATATCAGTAATCCTGTCACAATTGATAACTCTCTTTGAGGATAGGTTTGAACTTTCTATCAGATAATATATATATACTACTCTTTTTACAACAATAACATCAACATATTAGGGTAACTATAAATTTTATATATAATTTAAAGATTAATTTAATGGATTATTCTTGTTAATAAAAGAGAGGTATAAGTATATATATATATATATATATATATATATATATATATATATATATAATTTGAGTTTTTTTTTTTTTTTTTTTTTTTTTTTTTTTTTTTTTTTTTATAAAATTTATTATATATTTTTTCTGAGGCTTACTAAACATAACTAAACCTGCATTACTTATTTCTAATTAAATAATATGTAATATATAGCTTTATTTCTAATTAAATAATAATAATAATATATAACTTTACAATTTATGTTTCTAATACATCACAACCAATCTATATTTTAACCAAAAGCAAAGCATATGCTTGCAAATATATAAACTGAATCCAACATCAAATACTATGAAGATCCATGTGCTCAAATCATTGTGTATAAATTAAATCAATTTAAGATGTCGTGGTAGGTATGATTTAATTATATACACTTGGCATTAATAAGTTATCTGATCGTATATGAATATGGGTTGGTGGTCGTCTCGTGGTTACCTAATCCGTATTCTATTTTAAGAATAAAAGAGCAAAGTTTAACTAATAATGCACATTGGAATCTTTACCAATATTATAAATGATGTACAATGACCCTTTTATAATGACCCTTTTATAATATATATAAATAATAGGATCTTTCACCTTTAAAATACTACCTTTTTTACTCGAATTGTCCGAACATGCTACAAGTTTATTTTAATTATATAATACACACAACCACATGATTTTTGCACTATGAGTGTGTAACATGCACTTCTTACCTTGCAGTGATAATTATATAATACACACAACACATGATTTATAAGTTAGTGCACTATGAGTGTGTAACATGCACTTCTTACCCTGCAGTGACCTAGAGCAAGGTGACTAACATGTTACATCATGATCTCATTTACAACAAGCCCTCATTCCTCACTATTTAGTGTACTTGATCTTCAACATGTCATTGAATCTTCCTCAATAGATCTTCCACGTGGCATTATCAACAAATTAATGCTCGTTTAACCATATTTTATTAGTTTCAAATTATATGTTTAGTCAACAAAATCTTATCATCGAGACCTTCAACATGTATATCATTCAAAGTAATAAAACTTGATAAGCCAACATTAATTTTAATGATCGATTTATAGATTTCAAACCAAGGGTAGGGTATGTACACCTTTTTAAATTTTAGTGGTTAAATTGTTGTATGGAAGGAGTCCCTCATCCCACAAACAAAGAGTCTCATATACTAATTTGGTTTATGGCTTGGTGGTAGTGGTTGTTGTTGTTATTATTATTTCTCAAACTTCTTTGTAACTTTCATATCAATAAAAACTTTATATATTCACTTACGAAAATATGTTAAAATATCTCATATATAAATCAATATATTGTATATTGTTTATGAGATTGAGCTTGCTACAATTATCTTTACAGTTTCAACCATAATGATTATGCTACATGGTTTTGATTTATGTTGTTCTTTGTAGTTCATTATTTTATACCAATCATAATTATATAGTTGAGCAAATCTTTGTGTGATATTGTTATCAATTTTAGGAAGTTACTCTCTATCAGTGTGTAAATTCTATTGCCATATGTTATATATTGAAGCACCATACTTTATCACTAAGTATCATTCAATGCATTAAGTATCTAATCAAATGATTTTGCATTAAATAGATTGAATTTCATTGAAGAGTTCACAAGTGTTTATATTTAGGATATCTTTGAATATTTCTTGGTATCAAGGCTCACACAATGATGACATACTGTAAAAATATTTAGTATTTGATTCTCCATTGATTTTTTTAGCATATTCTTGTGCAATGACTTATAGGATACACAAATTGTGGGAATAAGTGAATGACTTTCGAGAGACACTTAGTATACCAAAGGTAGGAGGTTGGGGCCTACTCCCCCTAGACATAGTTTTATATGCTTGACATCAATATAGATCAAAAGCATAAAATACAAAATAAATTCTCTATACAATTGTGGATATTTATCCCATCCCATTTCACCCCATATAATTCATATATATTAATTCTCGCCATTTGGGCTAAGTGATCTCCTCTCCATCCGGTCTAAGTGGCCCCCTCTCCATCTTCCTGAAGGAATGAATGATTGTAGGTTGGTAGGGAGAACCATGGAGTTTGAGTGGAAAAATTAGGTGTGTGGGTACAACTTAAGATACATCGATCATATATAAATGATCACCCCACTTATTTATTTATTTCCTTGGAGTTCAATGTCGAAGAGTAAGGATTGTTTTGTTTATGTGCATGCAGTCCTCTCCCAATTCCACCAACTCTACTACACCCAACACAAGTGGTGTGCAAAACATGAATGATGAAACTTTTTAGAAGTAACATGAAGAAATCTTGAAAAAGTTCATAGATCTATTCAAGAGAAAAGTGTCCTAGATAGTGTTTAGTGCATCTAATGATAGATCAAGATCGTTTGAAAAATGCAATATCTTCAATGTGAATATTGACCACAATATTCCATTATTCAAAGGCATGATTAATGTTAAATTACTCAACGAGTGGTTTAGTTACCCATAATTATATTTTGAGGTGCAAGATATTGATGATACAAAGAAGATCAAGCACTTTCAAAGGTATTTTCTAAATAATCCACAGTTGGTGTCATTTTTGTCATCGACGTTTCGAATCTGAATCAGGATTCATCATCAAGACTAATCGTCAAATGAAAGCTTGTTGATCTTAGTCAATTAATACTTGAGATGCATGACAATTTTTATAAATTAAACATGTTGGCTATCTATAAACCCTAATTTAAGACCTAAACAAAAATATAGAAACAAAAAATAAAATAAAATAATAAAAACCAAACAATAATGAT
>SNQJ01S0005739.1:171342-189983 GCA_010110895.2 Picea sitchensis
TGAATACAAGCTTGCTAAGTCAACCCATCAATCACCCCAACAATGGTCATGTGGATTGGTGTAAGATCCAGGCAGTCATCAGAAATGAAAGGAACCTAATGCATATATAAGAAGGTTATAATGATAAAAAATGACACATACCATGATACCTTGGACCAATCACCTCATGGAGCAAGAGTCCTTTCCGATGCAAGTCCAAGCCGATGGTGATGGAAGTTGCTGCTACTGACAGGACAAATCTGGCGAAGAAGAAGAAAGATGGGCCCTCCAGGGCCATGCTCAGGTCAATCCTGCTCTCGGTACTTCATGTCTAAGACCTGTGGGCCTCGAGACATGATCTCCTAGTTATCCCTAGATATCGGGGATAACACACTTGACTGCTCCTGATAATCCAGGAAATCATAAGCTACATAAATTCAACAAACTCCTCAGAAGATCACTCCTCCAAGCAACCCTTCCTAGACCTCCCAAAATTAAACTCCGAGAGGTCAAAACCGGTGCTCTCCTCTCTAATAATGGTTGAAATGTCAAACAATGTGATTCCAGGGTCCCAAACTAATCCTCAAAATATACCACCATGTCGATGCTTCATCACGCTATTCATAACCATTTGACCATCGTGCCCAGTATGCATCCTCCTCTCCTAGAAATCTTAGCTAATATCCTCGAAGGGACTAAAGCCACCATCGTGAATCCTCTCATGTGAAAGTGTCTCACTAAAGTCCAAGCCTACAAATCCCTGGATGGACTCAAGTTTGTCCTTCCCTATAGAGTAAGTCTCTACCTCCCCTCTGCTAATGTCCAAAAAATCAAGCGGACCAAGCAGTGTCATGATTATGTCTACCATCATCTGAATCAATCTATCACTTAGATGAATTCTAGGATCCCACCACCAAATTGGAAGTCCATCACTCCCAATACCTACTAGTTTTAGTTGTGTTATCAAAGTCAAAATTAGCCAAGTTCATGGTATGCCATCATCTGGTGGAGACCAAGTACTAGGAATCAACGTTGTGCTGGTTAATCTGTTCAATGCCTGCAAAAATGCACCTGGTAATATTATATCTCAATCACCATCAATGTACTCAAGTAATCCATGGAATCGAATCACATCCCTGGAAAGTAGTCTTGTCACCTGCGGTGAACCATACATAGCTCTCATAATCCCCTCCCTAAGTGTCGACTCATGGATTACATGTGTGCAACCTTCGTAGTGGATAAGGCCATCCACCACTCTATCAATTGAAATCTCTGTGAATTGATCCAATACAATCTAGATCTGTGCCCTAACCACATATCCCAAATAAAAGTAATCTGACATGGCCATAATCCTACCTGCCTCACCTAACTGACTCATGTGAAACCTCCATGTCTTGTTGAATATACCGTTGGCATAAAAAACAACATTATAGTCCACTGCCACTGCCTACAAGCCTGGTAAATGTCAGGTTCTTTGGTCAACCTAAATGGTATGACCAAGGACCCAAAGTAATATCTGAGAGTGATCTTGTAGGTCTCCTGCTCTCTATCCCTACTCTGGTGATATCCCACTCGAAGATCAATCTCCAAGGGATATACCTCTCCATGAGTCTCATCTATCCACTCATCGATCTTGGGTGAACCAAACTCAATGATATGTCTAAAGTCTCTATCAGGAGGTCACCCCAGGGGAAACATCCCAAAACCCCACTGCATACCATCATACACCATTGAATTTTCTTGTAATCCACTGCACACCACTATAGCATCATGTACCATATTGTATCCTATATGTGGTATTGTATCAATCACTCTACTAATATCAACTGAACCTGGATCATAGAGTGATGTATCCACATTTTTCCTATACTCAATTCCCTGATCAACTGGTGCATATACTTCCTTGTAGACTGGTCCACAAGAAATTTTCTTAACCACCATCTTTGTAGCTAAGCCTTGAGCCAAAATAAATGACTCATGATCACTGCAATGAAAAAAATGTGCACATTCAAAACCCTATGTGTCAAATCTCTCCTCAAATACCTGCAACTCTAAATACTTCTCCTGCGAGATCATCACAAGAGGCTCCTCCCTTAGATCATGAGTGCCACTCATGCCCTCATGTGTTACTTCTACCAATATGATGGAGTCTTTATTGTTGTCAATGATGAAGAGTGTGCCAAAATAATATGGTAACAAAACTCCTTAATATCTGTTTCCTTGTCTTCAATGAACTTAAGAGCAAGCTCCCTATCCATGAAAAAATGCAAGTAATCAGATTTCATTTTCTCTAGTGCTTCGTTGATGATGCGTAATTGAGCACTAGTGATACCATATGAAACTCCTTTTTGTCTCTCATCCATCTATTCTTTCCACATAAGATCTTTAATATACTTATGAATATTGTTTTCCCTTGTCAACAACTACACAATTTGCTCCTCCTTGACCAATAATTGGTCCTCCAAACCCTGTCGAAGTACAATCACATCCTCATCATCATCGAAATCATAACTGAGATACGACATTGAATCCTCATCAAGTGGGAGTGCCATCACACTTGGAATTCCCTCATCGTACATAGTTAGGTATGTTGGACCCTCAACATCGGCTGATTGGAACAAGTCATCATAATATCTTGCATCTTCTTCTTGTGTTGATTCATTAGATGATATGAATCTTAGGGGGGAATATAGTCTAAGTTTGGATGTAAAAATCCATAAATCCATATAAGTGTAAAAGGGAGCATGATGAACATGTAATAAATGGAGTTAGTTGTTCAAAGTTGACTTCATCAATAAGACACCTTATAGAAAAAGGCAATAGGAAGAGAGTTTAGATCGGGAATGAGAGGTCCCAAAATTGGCCTCATTGCATGTAATGGTTATTCTTAATGGAATCCTTCTTCTCCAAATATTTCTCTCTTTCTCATATTTTTGTGGTGTATTCAGCTCATGGATTTTTATCAATTTTCTTGTGATTAATTTCATGGTAGATTTGTATGTTTTCTCTCCTCCTCTCTCGACATCAAGCCTTCTGGATATCATCCCTCAAGATCTAGATCAATGGTATAAGAGCAAGGTTGGCGCTCCATGGGAACACGAGTTTGAAGCATGTTGTGGGTTCAAATATTTGCAACAAGGTTTCCATGTTTGAGAGATCTCACTCATTGAAGAGTTGCATGTCTTTGTTCCGATATGGCCACACATACCTAATACTTTAGTAATATTTTTCTCACTCCATGGGCCACCTCAGAACAGATTTCATATATCGATGGAAATATATATTCAGCAGCTCAAATGGGTCTTTAATGAAATTGGATTTCATCACTTGTAGCAGAAGTTATGAACACATTTGTAGAAGAATGTTCACAACCCCCAAAGTCACGATTTATCCATATTATTTTTTTAATTTTTGGATTTTATTAATTTTTTTTTTCTACCCATGTACAATGCCATTGTCAACTAGGTTATGGTTCAACCACAAACCCACAATTATGGGTCAACCACGCAAAACCCTTCTCTTCGTTGGCCATTGGCACGTTGTAATCATAATGGTACGATAATGGGGTTTCTCTTTTTAGTATGGGTGAAATGATGGGGACCATAATTTTCTAAGGGGGGAGGATTGATCCAAATATTAGGGGGGCATATAGTCTAAGTTCGGATGTAAAAATCTATAAATACATATAAGTGCAAAAGGGAGCATGATGAACATGTAATAAATGGAGTTAGTTGTTCAAAGTTGACTTTTTCAAGAAGGCGCCTTATAAAAAATGCAATAGGAAGAGATTTTAGATTGGGAAGGAGAGGTCCCAAAATTGGCCTCATTGCATGTAATGGTTATTCTTAATGGAATCCTTCTTCTCCAACTCTTTCTCTCTTTCTCATATTTTTGTGGTGCATTCAGTTCATGGATTTTCATCAATGTTCTTGTGATTAATTTCATGGCATATTTGTATGTTTTCTCTCCTCCTCTCTCGGCATCAAGCCTTCTATATCTCATCCCTCAATACCTGTATCATTAGAGATATACCCATCCAATACACTAATTCCATTAGTCTTATCAGTTAATTATGATGATGTCTTATAGGATATTGTTGGGTGTTCCTCTATGCACACATCCTCCTTGTGGCTAGAGGCATCCTCATCTAAAAGGTCAATTTGAGGTCCTATTAAACCTTCCTCATGAAGTGAGGTCTTTTCTTCACCAACTTTTGCAGATTTGGACCCCTTTTTCTTCTACTTCCTGTATAGAAGCTTCAACAACTCGAGACTCTCTAACAATGTTGTGAAATTCCTTTGATAATCTTCCAGACATTTTTGATAATTCTGATAGGATTGTAACAACATTTTCTAGAGTTCTTCACTTGTCTCCATACTGTAAAATCATGTGGCTTTTCCCGGTAAAACCTTGAAAAAAATGTCGAAATTAGAATGATAATAAATTTAGTTCCTTGACTCGATTTTGGATGATTTGTTTTTTGAAATTGGGTATTTTTCTAAGAGGAATTCAAATACCCAATTTTTTTTAGAAAATTCTGCTAAGAAAGTTTTAAGTCTGAGCCTGAAGTGCACCACCCTCTTTTTTCCCTAAAAAATATTCTACAAAAAGCCCCCCCAAAAAATCCCCAAAAAATATTTATTTTTTCTTCTTCTTAGGCCAAGGAAAGTGCCTTGATGCAATCACAGGCTAGAAAGATCACCAGCTTTGATACCACTGTAATATTCCCAACTAGGTTGGGTGGAAATTTCACACTATTACCCCAAATTATTATGCTACTAACCCCTTTTAAGAAGATTGTTCAATGAGGAATATTGTCAAACATATAACATACATCCATTACACATAAAATACAGAATATAACATGGCATCTTATTATGGATGGAAACTCACAAAAGCAATACAATGATATCAATGGCTATAACAATAGTTGCATAACACAAATCTAATGGTTACCAAGAAGCTACACAATCTACTATAGAAACAACACAGGAAAAGCATGGAATGATGCCAATCTACTATTCTGAGACTCACTAAACCTGGCACTACTATGATCCAGTAGTATCCTTCTACAAGAGGCCTTCTAATCATGTCCTCAACCCCTCACAAGCTAGATTTGACCAACTATTATGATCCCTAATCTGTAGAGGTCCTCGCGGGACAACACTATCTCGACCCGTAGGGATTCCCTAAACCCTAATCTCTCTATACGCTTCAGAAACCCTGCAAATATCTGAGCTCGACCTCGTCCAAAAAGTATTGTAACTCCCCTGCATACCACGCTAACTCTCCAATAGTAAGCAAACTCACAGTGAAACTCTAATGAATACCCCGTATGGATCATCCTCCTTCTTCTCTAGCTTCAATGGAAATCCTAGATGGATTCCCCTCTTATCTGGCTAGGATGGATATTGCACTACCGAAACCAAACCAATAGTGGAAGGGTTTTTCCCAAAACCCCAACGAAAACGTTGGCTACAAGAGCACTCAATGAGATATCAAATCATAATGAATAGAAGTGAGGGGTTACCCTCCCTTTATACTTTCCCAACCCCTTCTAGATCCTTCCTCCATACCTTCTAGAACTTTTCCCCTTTTTGACTAAATCAAGCCTTCTAGAACTTGGACCAAATCAAATGTAATCCTCATTTCTCCTTCAATTATTATTTAAACATTAAAAATACATTTTTAATGCTTAAGTGGTTAATTATTTATTTTCACTTTAAATACATAACCTCTCATAACTAAATGACATTAAATGACCCCCTTTGACTCCCTTTTTCTTCATCAACAAGCCACATAAGTCCTTTCTACTACAAAATGAGGAAACCCAAAAATTGGGGACATGACAGTTGTTGTGGACATGGTGAGAAAGAGGGGTGTCACATGAGATCACATAATAAACAATGCTCAAAACACATACATACATGGAGTTATAAAAATTACCTTAATTTTAGAATTTACCACATCCTCCTCTTATTTTTCTAAATATCCAATGGTAAACACCTTTATAAATATTAACTCCCATGTAGAAAATTTTCCGTTTTGTTGATACAATTTGTATTACATATTTAAAAAATGTTTTCTAAATTTTAAATACTCTACCCATTTTTATTTACCATTATGTATGTGTGTATAATACCCATGAATTATTTTAGGTAGTAACTTAAAGGGTGACACCCATACGAGGGGCCTATTGTAGATGGGTTAAAACAAAAAAACATTTTTTTGGTGCACTCTTTATCATATTACAAGTTGAGAAGTTCCTTTCATGGATTAAAATCATATTGAGTCATAGATAATGGGTTCCCCTAAGTGGAAAAGGTCATCATTACATTAAGGGTAAAAGTGTATATTCCCATAGGAGCAAAATTGAGAAGTTCCTTTCATGGACTAAAATCATATCAAGGCATAAGTCACGGGTCACTCTAAGTGGAAAAGGTCTTGAATGCATCAAGGGTAGAAATTTAGCTCCCCAAAGTTGTGGAATTGGAAGTTAATGCATTGCATCAACTTTATGCACAAATTGGAGCATTGCTTACCAATTAAGAAAACTTGTCTCACACTTGAGAAAGGAAACTTGTCTCACACCTTCTCAAGTGTGAAGTACTTGTGCGACAAATTGATCTTCTTTGCTAATGCAAGAAAGATTTGTATCCTTTCATAGGTATGTTGGAGAAATCCAAAAATATGGATATAAATAAATATATCTTATAATGATTTCTTGACATGTTCATAAGGTAGAAAGGTACATGTATTTATACATGTAGAATTGAATGATCACACCTTTAAGGAAACGTACAACCATTAATAATTACAATATAAACATATCTTATTAAATAAAAAGTAATATATGTTTGGGTATATTATAAGCCATCCCCTCTTGGGAATGCTTTGTCCTCAAAGCATAGATGAATTGAGTGTAGCTATTGAATATTTGATGGTCCAAGGTTTGAGATAATAGATTTTCTCTGGAGTACCAAGCCATGTTTCAGTTGTGGTGGATAAGATTTTCTTCTTGCCCTACACAGCCATACCCATTATCAATGCTAGAGTGATTATTATAATTGCATTGTACATTATTATATGGACAACCTTCAATTTATTATGATTGTTCACAAATTTATTATTATTGTTTGAATTCCTTAAATTTTTTTGGAGTGCATTTCATCTTATTCATACACAGCTAAGGAATTCCAAAGTAATAGAGTTTCAACAAATGATAGAGAATATTTTTTGCAAGAATTATACCATGAAAATTAGTTTCCTTTATATTTAACTTTTTATGGTATTTTAATTTGAAGAGCCATTGTGTCGTGATTTTCTCGTTCTTTTTATTCCTACAAAATAAAAATTCTTGTGTCAAAAGAATAAGAATAATTAGATGTATTGCATGTTATCTTATACTCCAATCCATTCATCATTCGAAAACCTTTCATTGAATTGCAAGTTGATGAGTACTAATAATCACATGCATACTTGTGCTTGTTTCTTGCAAGGAAAACATTATGTTTTCCCTTGATATCAATAAAATGAATTCCCTTGGTATCAACCACTGCTGATAGAAATCCCTTGATCAAGTAATTGTCTAAGGATCATTCCATGGAAATAGCTCCAACTACAATATTTTTTGGCTCGCGTTCCATAAGTTGGACGGATGAGCAAGTAGGATTTGACGTACATTCAAATCGATATATAATTTCATCATGTAGATAAATACAAGTGTTTGAAAGATACATTGCGTCTGTGAATCTCTTTGGTGTCGTTGACCCTTCATAAAACTTATAGCTAAAGTAATTTATTTTCCATCTCAACTGATGCAATGTCTTGAAGTTGTTTTACAAATTTGAATATCAATTTTTCCAATGAGAACAACACATAGGATTGCCTACCAATAATAGCTCAACAATCACTGTTGAACTTGGCATTATTTGTCGAGCAATCGAGTAAATTGAATAATATGCTCATAAAATTTGCATACTTTTACATTTCCATTTTATGTATGAAAATGAACTGATTTTTCTGCAGTATTCGCTCGTGGTAATGTCTATTGGGGGTAGAGGAAGGCCGTCGAAATACACACCTCGAATTTGCATACCTTTGAGAAATGCCACCATAACCCAAAATGATTCCTCCTCATTAATATAAAGCATAAGCATGCCTGCTATGAAATTCATCCCCTCCATATATCCATCCTCTACGTCATAAACTAAATATGCCTTCAAAACATTGTGGAGAGACCTATGCCCATGTTCATCTATTGTTTGAAATAATTGGCGTGATGACAAAGAATGAAAAATGTCTTTAATTGTAAGTTTCTCTAACTCTGATTTATAGGAAATTTCATTGGAGAGGAGTAGTGACTAAATTCCTAGGTTTTCCAACAGAAGATCATGACCGCTTGAAATCAATTTCCAAATGAAAACCATCATCGATTCTGTACTTGTTTCCGATACACCTTTTAATTTTCTTTTAGGTTCCTTTTCATAACAGAGCTTCCAATCCAAAATATTCATGGTTGATCACCATTTGGTACATAAAATTTCCCCCCTTTAATGTAGCCATCAGTGACGTCCCTGTAAATTATTGTGCAATAAGTTGATCATTATTACATCATCAAATGACGTCCCTGTAGAGTATTGTGCAATAAGTTGATCATTATTATGTTCAAATTTGACATTGCCATATTTTTTTCATTCAACTCATGGATGGGAAGTGGGACGTTCTGTTTGAGTGGAGGAACCTAGTATTTTCTAATGGTCGGGGTATCCCCGGAATTTATCTTTCTTATCATTTCTAATGCTCATATCCTTCTCAACAACCATTGTTGATGATACTAAGTATTGATCAACATTCTTGATTTGATTTTGTTTAAGGGTCATAAAACAAAACATAGTTGTAGAACCACATAGCTAGGAGCTTTTTCCTTTTCCTTTTTTCGATGTTTATTTCATGTTGCTTCTCTAGGTGAAGTATTCTTTGATATGTGATCAACCTTTCGGGTTTCAAATTCTCTTCCCTTTTATTTTCTATGACCTCTTTTGGTAACTACAACATTTTCCCTTTCTTTTACGTGCCAGTGTCGACCATCGTTACTTTCAAGAGGTGTAGCACTCTGCCAATATTTCTTGTTAAGGGACCCCTCTCTTCTCCATTTATTTTTGAGATTGGTGTTAGTGCTTCCACTCTGATTAAATTTTTTTGGAGTTCATGGTTCCTTGATATAGTTCTAATTGAGAGAACCCTCTAACCTTGGACTATTAAAGTTGTTCTAAAATTGCATGTCTCCATTATCTTGGGAAACAATCCCATGTAACACATATTCATCGTTCTTGGAAGGATCCACATGAAAATTTAGATGGTTAAATTCTTCATGAAATTCTTTAAACAATGCCTCCTTGAATTTTGATGTAAAACCCTTATCTCCCCCAGCTTGTAATTAATCATAATCAGTGATTTCCACACCATGACATGTAAATATTGTAAATATATTTCTGCTTAATTGAAAATGCCAACTAGTTGACTGTGGGGTGGAGCCTTAAAGTGCTGGCCATGGTATCACTAGAGGAATAAGTGGAGATCATATTAGTCCAAAGGAACCCAAGCCTCCTTTCTGAAATATTGGTTTTGGAAATAATAAATTATTCCTTCAGCCCTGATTTCAAGGAAATCAATTAATGAGGGAGGATTGGTGGTTACAAAACCAACCACCCTCATTGAGTGGAAGTATGGAGGGTTTCCTGGGATGACATATAGTTTTCAGATTGAGGACAATAGGAAAGATTACCATGAGTCTCCTGATTGACCCATGGGGTTTCCCTCTAACAGAAGGAAGAGGGATAGGTCGAGAACCTTCCAAAGCAAAGTGTGCAAGAAAATAACATGAAGGAATACAAGAGAGGGGGTTATGGGAGA
Source organism: Picea sitchensis (assembly GCA_010110895.2). Taxonomy (NCBI): domain Eukaryota; kingdom Viridiplantae; phylum Streptophyta; class Pinopsida; order Pinales; family Pinaceae; genus Picea; species Picea sitchensis. Next base: position 181,237 of record SNQJ01S0005739.1, read on the forward strand.
GGAGACAAGAGAGAACCTGGAGTGAGTTATGAGAAGAGGTCTGTAGAAGACCCAAGGAAAAGGGAATGTGCGAGTAAGAGAAGGAAATACCTAGTGGTATCATGGCTTGTCATGGGGGTGGTCTTCAACTGAAGTGACTGAGCATGCAAAGCCTAAGGTTGGGTGGAAAGGAGAGAACCCACAATTAGTTGGTTGGTCACCAATTGTAATAGATAAGTATTCTTATACCCCGTGTAATTGAACTACAAGTTATGAATGAATACATGTATTTGTATTATGAGAAGCATAAGATTATATGATGCATAAATTAGCTAATTTACGAAAAGTCTACGTAATTGAATGATGATGTAACCACATGAAGGATTAGTGTCCATGAATGTTATTTTGAATAGGTAGATATGCTTGTATAGCATGAAATAAATCCATTTATTATGCGCTTGTCTTCATGTCGAAGAATGACATAGGTTAGACATATCATAAATACTCATTAACCCTATATGGTTTAGATGAACGTGTGACAAATATCTCTCTGAGATGTGTGAGAGAGACTAACTACAGGGATAACCCTAAAACTTACCAACCCCCAAATTTGGATCCTTGGAAAGTCGTAGAAAAGATGGAAGGAAATCCATGAGAGTTTAAGTTATGAGTTATATTGTTAAATTGGAGGAATGAAGGCTGAAAGATCTTGGTCATTGGTCAGAATATACGGTCGGAGTAACCCTAGAACTTTGAACTGAAAGAACTCCGATGGGAAATGCTCGAAGGGGCATTCTGAACTTTCAATCAAAGTAGGAGGTGAGGTCAATTCTCAACCATAGATCTTCATAGAGTCTTGTCTAAATGAGGTTAAGTGGAAGGTAACGCCATGCTAACGTGATGTTGATGGGGAGTATCTACGTAACCAGGGATGCTACATGGCACATTGTAATTGGTTGAAGTATCTGGGGGTGGGACCCTGTCAAGTTTAGGCCTTTGAATAGGTTCCTTATTTGTCAACCATCGAATTCGAGTGTAGGAATATTTCCACCGCTCATCGGACAAGTGCCATCAAAGGGTCTCATATGGGAAACAATCTGATGGGAAGAGCTCCGCGAGAGATATTATTTGTAGATCGAGAGAGAGAAATAATTAATCCTAGTCATTGATCGATGTAAACGAGAGATTAAATCTCAGTTGTCGATTAGTAGCAAGGCCTCCCTGGTCGCTTGGAAGGTCACCTTCATTGTTGATCATGGGATATATAGATGGTTAGATCTCCACCGTGCATTAGAAAGGGATGGTCAGAGTAAGTGAGAGTCTCGATGGGAAGGGAACTCCAAGGGAGAGACTCCAAGAGTCAACGAGAGTTTTCGATTATGGAAGGGTGCGAAGGAAAATCTTAGCCATCAGATCCTCTCACGAGGATTCTCAGCTGTATATCTCACGGAGTAATATTCCTGAGATTACTCCATATAACCCCATTGTAATTACCGAGATTAGATTAAATAATCATCTCGTAATATCAGGCATAGTGCATCCTCAACATTCACCACATAGTAAAAACTTTGATGCCCGATAGCTACATGTCACCTGGAGGCTAGCCCACTAGTCAGGTGAGTATTGGGCTACATACTCGGGGTGGTGTCCAATGCATCCAGAGGGTGATACTTGGAAATATACGAGGGTTTAGTGAGAAAGGGGGTGGACCCTCGTTGTCTTACAACCCTATGATGGGAAACGATAAATATGAGTTGTTAGATCTAAGGGAGTTTTATCCCCACCGTAGATCTTGTAATAAAATATAGAAGTTATAGTTTTGGGATTAACCTCATTAATTATCTCATAATAACTGGGATTAAATTAATTAATCCTCTCGTAATCTCCGGATTGGGACCTCTCGAGGTCCATACTATGTTAAGAATTTTTGGTGTCCCGATATCCGGTGATGATGTGTCACCCAAAAAGCAATCCATGTGCCATAATGAGGGAGATCCACATGTCACGTGATGGTGGTGCCACATATCATACAAATTTGTCAGACTTGTACTAGGATCTATGGGGAAAATACATGCCACGTGTCAAGGGATACGCTTTCCATGTGTCATACCACATGTCACACCATGAGCCATGCCACATGTTAGTAGGGGATTCATTGATGAGTCAGATGTGGGTCCAATGAAGGACGAGTACCCTTGGGGTAACATTGTTGGATTCTTTCCATTAGATCTAGGGTGGATAAACCTCCACCGTGGATCTGATTCAAAGGGGATTCAATCGATCCTCAAATCACTCGGGAGACTTGTTACATGGAGATTTTAGGAAGTTCGGTTCCTTGTGCCCCGATGGCCACATGTCGTACTAGGACCAAAGGCAGGTGTCAACGCCCTGATATGGCCTAAGACTTTGAACATGCCCGAATAAACATAACCATTGGATTGAGAGTCGACCTCCACTATCGATTTTAGTCAATATAGTCAATCAAACCCTAGGCTACCAGAGAGTTTTGATGTGTGGAGAAGTTGGAGGGTCTGGTATCCAACATCCGGTGGAAAGGTGTTACTCAATGAATGGCCCATGTGTCGTGACATGGATATGACCATGAATCACCAGTAGGTGGTGCCACATGTCACTTAGATTTGGTATTTTCAAGGAAGGTTCCTGCGAAAAAATTGGTGCCATGTGGAAATTTGCACGAGCGCCACATGTCTTTCTAATTCAGATCATGCGTGATGTGTCACATTATGCATAAGCCACGTAGAGCATGCATGTCAAGATAAACCAAAATGGGCATAGAGACTTAGGATTTTTTCCTTAAACCTTAGCTGTCAGATCTATAGGCCGAGATATCTCAACCATCGATCTAAGGTGTCAAGCTCAGGAGGATTCCATGGGGATGGTTGACAAGTGGTTTCTAAATTTGATGAAAAGGGGGGATCTATGTGTGTTCCCACACACCTAGGAGTGGTATTGTAAACCACTGTGCAAAAGGAGTTACCCTTGTCATCATACACGCACGTTAAGGATGCATGCTATAATTAGGACCGTTGATCAGTTCCCCCAAATGAACGATTGGATATCCATCAGATATCGGTTTTTGGGAGTTTCCAAGGAGTCGAATTTACTAAATGGTTGATACTTGATGCCCAGGATGATGTCAAATGACATGACTAGTCCATTGTGTGACATACAGGTGTCAAAGCCTAATTAAGTCGGGTCTTGGGTAAATTAGGTGGAAAATGCCTTGTTTGTAGCCATGTCTATGCTAAGAGGTGTCGTGTTCTGACACATCAGTGCCACATCAAAAATTTTGGCGATGTGGAGCCATGTGGGTTCCATGTGGCAGTACATATGACCTTGGTCATTAAAGGACCAAAAAACTTCAAAGGGTCATAAGTTTTGATCTAGAGCTCTGTTTTGAGAAAACTTACAGTGACCGGAAAGCTATCGACGAGCAAAAGATGATGGCGTTATTTTTAAAGGGATTCAAATAGGTTTAGGAAAATAAAAATTTTAAATACCCTACCCCTTAAAATGGTACTTAGGGGTTGGGTGCGTTACAAAGTGGTATCAGAGAAGGTTACAACATTTGGCCTGCTTAGGCTCATGAAAGAGTCGAATAAATTTTATCAGAGAACCTTTAAGGGGGAGCGCACCCTACCCTACCCTATGTATTAGAGCAAGGTTACAACACTAGGCCTGGATGGGCCAATGATCAGTCTCAGTGATGATATACTAAGACTAGAGATAAGCCTGCTTAAAAGAGTGCTCTTTGTTTAAGATGTTGTTTACTATCTGCACAAGATTTATATAGGAGAAGGACTGCATATTGTAACTGTATTTTGGGAAATCCTTGTTGTATTACAACGGAGGTATTATGATGTTCCTTTGTCAAACTAATAACTACTCCTACCAGAATAGGAATATGCCAATAATCATTAATGGAAAGACCCGAGAGAAAAAATGGGGTAGAATAGTAGAATCTTGTTATAGGATTGTATCAATTTACCAAATGAGTAAGTTGGTGGACGTAATGTTGCCTGTAAGTATGGGATGATAGAACCCTAGCCCTTAAGATTATTGTTTTTTAAGGGCTAATACCCTTACAGGAAATTCCTTTTGGTTAAAGGAGTTTAGTATGGATTTATGGAATCCTTGGAAGTATTAATTACTACAAAAATAACAGGCCTAAGAGCCTGTAAGAACAAGTCCTCATGTCTAGAGGACTGATATAAAATGTGTAAGGTCAATTTAATTGATCTGTAATGATTGAGAATGTTGTTGGGACAATTTGGTCAAACAACTAAAGAATAGTCCTTTGGACTATTGATAGTCCTCATAGAGAGGTAAAAGTGGCATGGGAATATGAGCCAGTTTCTAAGTTCATGCTTGCATTAAGAAGAGGTATATGCCTATTGATTTGAGTACTTATTTATATATAAAAATACAAGGTGTGGATATGTTGTAAGGTATATAATAATGAGTAAGCATGAATGTAACATGAAAATGGATATAGTATGACCTATAGTGAGTTTTAGGGAATGATCTATTGATGGAACTTTTATATGAGAACAGTCTGATCATAACAACATAAATAAAATGTTGATAATACTACTATTATTTCCTTATATAGATAAGGTTGTAATGGCTAATGGAAAACTTGTATAAAGTCTGGTAAAGGAAGTGTTGGAGCATTTCTAGATGACCAATGGGTCGGTGACGTAGACCTATCGACCCTCGGGGCGAGATCTGCTCACAGGATCGTTCTTTATCTCCCTCAAGCCAAATCGACTCTTTAGATTCCCTGCTGGAATCACAAATTATCGATCCACAGGTCCTTTCTGGTAGCTTCCTTGTGCAAACAACACTAGGCACAAGCTCCCCTTCTCCGTGCGACCACGACGCTGTGACCAAGGCCCAATTCCAAAAGGTGCTTGTCACAACTTGCCACTCACGAGTTTGTGAGTCGAGGCTCCTGACTCTTCTTTTCCAATCTCGCAATACCCGAGATCACGAAATGGTTATAGCTCCTTCTCTTGTCAGCGCCCTCCACGCGTGACCACCGGCTATGCTTAACGCTAACTCCTCTCGCTACTCGCCACTTCGCAAGTTTTGGTGTCCGACCTTGGCACCTTCCTTTTACGAAACCCCGAGAAGCGATGTTGAATTTTCTCCTTGTGCTCTCGCTACTCGTGACTTCGCGAGTCGAAGGGTTGAACTCTCGTTCCCTTATCTCATGAATCCCCGAGATGCGAGAGGTCAACGGGTGTTGACTCCTTTCACTAGGTAACACAACTCCGCTTATCTATCGCACGAGCCCACCTTGCGGTTCTACCATGTGTCCCTCGTGCCCAGATTCGACACTTCACGACTTCGCTTCCCGAAGCGCTACCTCCTTGTATCCCGACACCCAAAGTGCCGAGATCCCGAACTCCTCGCTACTCCTTATCTTAACTCGCGACTTCAGGAATTTCAAGACAAAGGTCTCGACTTCCTATCCGCCAAAATGCCGAAATGCCGAAATTTTGACACGTCGTCAACGCGGGTCCCACAACGGAACTTCCCACCTTTCTGGAGTTTCGAACTTCGCAACTTCACGAATCTTGATGCTAAGCTTTCGGTTCTTCAACCCATGAAACTCCTGAATGCGCGATAGGCGCGATGAGACTCTGATCTAATGGTCCTCCCTTGACTTGGATCCTACGACTGTCCTAGCTCCTCGCGATTTCGCCATTCGCGACTTGGATCACCCAATCTTTGGACTCTCACCTTGCGAACCTATGAGTTCGTGAGATCCCTTGATCTCTGCCACCTGTCCTCCTCCGATGGATGGCTGTGATTCTCTTGCGGCTTCGCCGCCCGCAAATCTTGATGCAAAGGTTTTAAACTTTCAACTCGCGAATCCACGAAATGAGATTATGCGAGTGAATCCAATGACCCTTGTTGGATCAGATCCTATGGCTCTTTTTCTTCTGAGCTTTACACTTTAGAAAACACTCGCCGTAACTCTCCTTGCTCTTTTTCCAGATCTGACAGCTTTCGGGACTTCACAAATTCTCCCCGGAGAATTTCGACCATCAAATTCCTCCTTGATGATTCCTGCGAAATGAACAAAGTGTTCTTTCACAAAAATTATCCACCTGCAAAACAACGTCGCTGCGCCTTCTTACAACACTTCAAGGCACTAGCCCTCTTGAGCTTCTCTTTGACAACTTCGAAGACTCTATCCCTCCTGAGCTTTCTTCACAACTCGAGTCTTCAAGAAGACTCCTGCACGCACTTCTTGCGACAAATTTTCAAATGCTTCCAAGTATTTGAACCTCTTCGACTCTATGCACTCTCTGCGACAATAGTCCTTCAACAACTCCCTCAGTTTGTAACTCTGAGACTTCACTCAACCTGCGCACTCCTTGCACGACTCCTATGCTTAACTTGCACTTCTGGGAGAATGAGAACCATGTTATCCCTCCTAAGCTTGCAGAGATGAACTCTGACTTCTGTCAACGCACACCTTGCGGACAATTTCACTGCACTCCTTGCAGGAAAACTCTTGCTCAGACAGAGAAACAATTGAAACTCATTCTTTACTCTCTCAGACTTCGAATGCTTAACATGAAATCATACATACATGGCATAAAAGAAAATGTATAACAGAAAGAGTAAAACAATCATGAGCATAAAATTCAATCATTCATACACAGAAAGTATTTGAACACCATGAGTCTGAATCATAGCTTCATATATTAATCTCAGAACTTCTGTACATGGGTTCTTCTCCACATATTTTTGTTTCTTCTTCTCTATGCTCTATTGATCATGCTAATGTTACAATGATACAAGTGAGGGTGTCTATATCCGTTTTCCCTCCGGCTCTTAAAACTGTCTAATCTAAGAATTTAAGTCTACCTACTTACATTTACTAGCATAAATGCCTCTTAATCCTTCAGACGAGAGCGGGACGCTCAAGGTCTGATTACAATCTACAAGTATGCCCTTTATTAATTGTCTCATTTAAGTTTGGTGTATCCACTTCAAAACATTTCAAACAATTCATCATGTGCCAAAATGCGTTGGCGTTGTCCCACGCTCGCTTGATGTTGGCGATGCTCCTGCATCATACTCCCTCGCTTGAAAATTTTCATGGACTCCTGTCCATGAGATCTCGCATGGTTTGTCCATGCTTCTGGATCTCTGCTTCATTCTCCCAGCTAGCATCTTCAACTGGATGTCCCTTCCACTTGACCAAGTATTCAAAATATTTCTTTTGCCTGGTCCTCTTCCTAACTCTTTTGTCCAGTATGCTTTCCATCTGTGGCTTCTCTGCAACTGGCATCTGTTTAGTCCATTGAACCTTTGGTTGTTCACTGTCTGTTCCAGCTTTGTATGGGTACAAATCTGAGATGTTGAATATCAGAGAAATTTCGATCCCATCGGGTAATTCAATCTCATAAGCATTTGCCCCAAATTTCTTCAAGACCTTACATGGTCCAATTTTCTTCATTTTCAGTTTATTGTATGTTCCTCTCGGGAACCTTTTTTTTCTTAGATGTGCCAGAATCATATCACCAACTTTAAATTGGAGTTGTCTCCTGTGTTGATCTGCTCTGCGCTTATACTCCTGGCTCGATTTTTTCAATCGCTCCTTCACATGGCTGTGAAGTTCCTTCATTGCTTTGGCAAAATCTTCTGCACTAGAACTTCTTATCTCATCCCGTTCTGAATCCCTTAGTTCAAAAAATCCTCTTGTCTATGTCCCATAAACATTTGGAATGGACGCTGCCCTATTATTCTGTTGATTGAATCATTGTAAGAAAATTCCGCCTGTGGCAGAATCTTGTCCCACTGACTGTGATGTTCTGTCACCAAACTCCTCAACAAGTCTCCCAAGCTCCTATTCACAGCTTCTGTCTGTCCATCCATCTGAGGATGATAAGATGAACTGAATGACAAGTTTGTTCCCAGCTTTTTCCATAAGTTCCTCCAAAAGTGTCCCACGAACTTGGTGTCTCGATCTGAGATGATGCTCCTTGGTAAGCCGTGAAGTCAAATGACCTCTTTGAAAAATAGATTTTCAATGTGAGTTGCGTCACTGGTTTTTTGACATGGTATGAAGTGTGCCATCTTAGAAAATCTATCCACTACCACAAAGATTGAATCAAACCCTCTTTGTGTTCTTGGCAGCCCCAATATGAAGTCCATGCTTACTGCATCTCATGGCCTCTCTGGTATGGGTAACGGTTGATATAATCCTGCATTCTGCCTCTTCCCTTTTGAATGCTGACAAATTCTACATCTGTCCACAAATATTTTGACGTCTGCTCTCATTCCTGGCCAAAAATATGACTCATTTAACTTTGAGAACGTCTTGTCATGATTGAAATGCTCGACCAATCCTCCACTGTGTTTCTCCTTCAACAGATTCTCCCTCATGGAGCATTTTGGAATACAAAGTTGATTACCCTTAAACAATAATCCTTCCTGGATCATGTATTCTGTCCATTGGCTTCTGTCCCTGAGAATTGGATTCTCAGTCGCCTCATACACTTCTTTAAAATCTGGATCATCTCTGTACATGTTCTTGAGATCATCAAAACCCAGTGTTTTGAATCTGAACTCCTGCAACAACAAACATTTCCTGCTCAAAGCATCAACAACTTTGTTAGTAGTTCCAGAAATATGCTTAATTACAAAAGTAAAGTTCTGCATGTATTCAACCCATTTAACATGTCTTTGATTCAACTTCTCCTGTTGAGTCACAAATTGCAAAG
>SNQJ01S0005739.1:217551-230484 GCA_010110895.2 Picea sitchensis
TCCATACTAAGAATATAATAATACCTCCTTTTTAATTATAAAAAAATCAACATTAATTTTAAGAGTACTAACTTCAATACTACATTGAAGTTAGAGAAACTCACTTTAATATAAATTTTTTTATTTTTTTTACCTCTCCCAATCATTAACAAAAACAATCCCTTTAAGCAAAGTAAATCATTAATAATATTAAAATAACAACATCATAACATTATAAAAAATTGATATTATGACAGTGGGTCACGGTAAAAGGAAATGATACCATATGCATTGAACACAAGACTATGTAATAATGTATACAAATATGTGGGTCGAAACAAATAAATATATTTGATAAAATTTTGATAGTCTTTGTAGAATTTAATTTATTTATAATGCAAATCAAATAATTCTTTATTTTTTTTTAGATATTTATAAATTATTATTTAGCAAATCAAATAATTCTTTATTTTTTAGATATATATATATATTTTTTTAAATAAAAAAGAGAGGGTAGTACCTTCTATATTAGAGAATAAAAAAACATGGACAAAATACAGTGTCATGGCTAAAAATCGCCAAAAATACTGTCGGAATCCGGAAACCAGTATAGCTAAGGGGCCAATAGCAGTTATAATAATAAAAACATTTAGTTCAGAGCCCCTGTCCTGCCCGAAGGAAACCAGGACAGGGGCTAATGGTTCAATAGTGCAAAAAACAACAAAGCATAAAACAAAAGTCAAGTATCAGTGAAACCTATTCATCCCTTGCACCGTCACCTTCAGTCGCCTGCCAGGCAAACTCCTGCGCACAAGTGGGACACCTGAGCTGAGATGGAGCTCCGGAAAGTGCGCCGAGGAGGATGTCTACACGCTGGCTCATGAGGAGCAACCTGAGTTCCACATCCGCCAAGTGGCTTCGTAGCTCAAAGATCAATGCCAGGTGCTCATCACTGCGAAGAGAACCATGCAAACCGTCACCCGGGCCATTGCTGGGGGCAGCTCCAACATCCCTTTCCTCTCCCGAATCTGCCATTGCCTTACCCTTTTCCTCGCGAATCTCATTGCCCGGAGTCTTCTCTGCATGAAGAGATGGCGAGTCGTCCGGCCAGGGAACCTCTTCGACGAGACAGCCTGGTACATAGTCGTAGCATATCAGAGCTCGAACAGGACTCACCATGGCTTGAGGCGCCTCCAAGCAGGGCAAGTCTCCAATGGCTGGAACCTCTTCCACTATACAAGTGGACAACTCAACCTCGGGCGCGGCATCCCTAACATTACACAAATTAGAAAACGAACCTTCCCTGCTGCCTTCAGCCTTTCGCTCAGCTATGATGTCGAGCAKCTTTCGCCGCTCTTCACGCGCTTTTTTACGCAGAATTGAGGATGCTAATGAAATAGCACGTTCCAACTGTTTCTTCCTGCGAYGCTGCGCCCTAAGGGCGTCCCAAGCCGAGCCYCGACGGGGCCTGGCACGCTCTCGAACCATTGAAACARAGAAAAAACCGCCAATACAGAGCCAGAACCGTGCAAGACAGGAAGTCTTATACCAGAGCAGCAGCGGGTGCAAGTCCCTAGCAGACCATCTTCGACAAGGAGCGAATTCATAAAAATCCGAGAGCAAAGAGCCCTGGTATAATACATAAATGACGAACTGCCGAGCGAGTGCCATAACAAATGCACTCTGTCCGGGCGCATAATCCAGCGCATAACTAGACTTCATGAGAATCTGTCCTTCCGGATCCATAATCTGCTGGAGCTCGCGGGCGAAATAAATGGTCGCTCGAGGGATCCTCGCCAGCGGATGAACTCTGCGATGGCCAGCCCCCAGCGTTAATACTAATGCGTGGGAGGCTGCCATCCGCAGTTAATCCTGCGCTTAATTCATATCCATGTGTCATTGACCCCGAGTGTCGTGTCACCCCATTCGGGGCTATTTTTTAGATATTTATAAATTATTATTTATTTTAATAAATATTAATAGTCATTATTATTATTTTTATTTATTTATTTTTTAATTTAATTTATTTTTTATTTTTTTATGTCTGCACGTGCTCGTTTACACATGGCCGTGTGATCCAATTGCTACCACTATAACCTCCAGGTGTGTCCACGAGGCCCGCAACACACATTGTAAGTCGGGGGAGTTGAACTCGAAACCTCATAGAACTTCATTTTCACGACACTTGCCAATTGAACTGCCCCGATGACTTAATAGTCATTATTATTAATTTATATTTTATTATTTAAATTTTAATAAATATTAATAATCATTATTATTATATTAAATTTATATTTTATTAAATAATTCTTTACTTTTTAAATATTTATAAATCACTATTGATTTTAATAAGTATTAATAATCATTATTATTTTATTAATTTATATTTTAATAAATATTAATAATCATTATTATTATATTACATTTATATTTTATCATTTATTGTATATGAAAATTAATTTTTATTAGTAAAATGCACTATATTTCCAAAAACATGTCTTCTAAAGCTTTCATATTGTGCGCTTCAATAGTTTACATTTTCTATGTACTTGGAATATTGTTTTTATAAAAACATAGTGTACTTTAATTCAAGGATCAATACAAATCCCAAACCTCCAAGTTAAAATTATGAATGAATACAAATCCCAAACCTCCAAGTTAAAATTATGAATGAATACAAATCCCAAATCTCCAAGTTAATGTCTGATATACAAATAGCCAAAATTTGGTTGCTTAGCTTTACTTCTTCTGTTCATTTTTAAAATGATCACATCCATTCTTGTGAATTAATTGCTTACACGGCTTTTTTTATTTGTTTATATTACTTTCTTTAATCTTATAGTAACATTATTCTTTCTTTTCTTTGGATTTTAAATATTGTATCTTAACAATTAACATTATTTTTTAACATTTCAGAGTTTCAAATAATATATCTCAATTTTGTAAACATTGTTTTTTTAAATATTTTAGATTTTTAATTATTATAATCAATCTTCTTTAATGTCATAATAATACTATTCTTTTTCTTTTAAATATATATTTTTTAATTTAACTATTAAAAACATAGAGTAGTCATATTGATTTATAGACTATGCACAAATAATATATTATTATAAGTTTGACATATTTTATAATTATTATAACTTTTTATTTTGAAATACATATAATTAATATATTAAAACAATTTTAAGAGGCTTGTATAAACAAGCTACTAATTTCACTTATCAAACTTAATTAAAAAAATATCTGTTTTCACCAATTTCAAATTAAAATAAAACACATGTATTTTCCTTCGATGATATTGATATATAAAGTTATTACCAAGTAAATATATTCTTCCCTAGAGGGATGATTTGGATCTTTGAAAGGAAAAGTCTATAATTAGATGTACTCCCCTCTTGGATTATTAAGAACATCCACGATCATTTTGGTGAAAGAATTTATATAATATAATTTATTGTATTTAGAAAAATAAAGTGTATTTTACAATTTAATATAAGAGAGCAATATATAATATTTATATTTAATTTTTGATTAATACTTTATATTTATAAAATAATAATAATAAATCAATATTATAATAGGAATTTTATATAAAAAATAAAATATTAATATATAGTTTTAAAGGTTAGTTTAATTTGTTAAACCATTTAATCAAGATATATTACAAGTGGGGAGGTTGTAAGTTTTAGGTTTAAATTTGGTCAACTTTTTTGGGTTATTAGTTGGTGTTGGTGGTTGAGTTGCTCTCCATCAATATATTTTGGGGGAGAGAGAGAGATAGAGAGAGAGAGAGAGAGAATCCATCAGTTTCAAGGTAGAGATCATTGAGGGGTTATGGGTTCATGACTCATAGAGTACCTCTAGTCAGGAGTACTTGTTGTACTTTATCTACATTTACCTTGGGCTCTATTCATGGAATGCAAGGAAGTGCCTCAAAGGTTTCACCAAGGGTTAACTCAGTTAGTTCAACCATCTATCAAAGGCATGTTGTCATTAAGAATGCCATAGATTCAAATCCAATCGGGGTTACCAAATACTCTCGCGGTGGGCAGTTGACATCATCCTTCATCCAAATATCCTAAAGAAGAGGGGGTAATCCCATGAATTTTTCCTTCGATATATGTATGTATGTAAATAATACATACATATACAGATACATGTGTGTGTGTGTGTTTCACATAAAATGTTGTGGGGAAACCCAAGGAATGCATCCCCACATATATGGATGACATCTTCAGTAAACTCGTTAGCATAGACTACTATCATGAAACTACTCAGGGTCATTCAAACCGAGCACCTACTATCATGAAACGAGCCAAAATCCCAACAACATTCATAACAATGTGTTGAATAGTAAACTTGGAAATAATCTCAACTCTCACACACTAAATTGAAGAATATAGTTCCTTGGTATCTTACTAGTGCCATACAATAATTTGCAAGAAGGATACATCAAGAATATTTAGTAGCCACATACAAAAAATCTCATCCAATGGAGGAGCATGCCCACCAATATTTGAACTCGGGTCATTGCTACAACAACCACCCCAAGTTACCATTAAACCCCAACATGAAAAACTTTATATTTGAAGGACATAGGGGTGGGATTTGATCCACTTAAATGTGTATGGGTAACACGATCATTTAATATAGCCTCTTTATAATGGAATTTTTTTATAAAGGCATGTGAAAGGGGTATTATGGAGCATTGTCGGTGAGAGTTTTTTTAATTTTTTACACAGAGAGGGGGGAATTCAAACCGAGCACCTGAATCACACCATAACCAATCAACAATTACATTAGTAAGAGACACCACTCCCTCATGGCTACCCCCATTTCCATAAGGTTCATGGTATATTGGATGTTATATGTTATTATGGACCAATTCGTTCAACCAATATGGGATAGAAATTTTGTATAGAGAGGTATTTATGTCATAGAAACAAGTCCAAGAGGCATAGATGTTAGGGTATCCAACTTAGTAATGGGAATTTTTAGGAAGGCATGTGAAAGGGGTACTATGGAGTACTATTAGTGAGATATTTTTCAATTTTTTGCATAGAGGGAGGGAAAGGCTAAACAAAAAGAATATTCACTCCACAAGACACACATATGTTAGGCATATTAGACTTAGTAATGGGCATTTTTTAGGAAGGCATGTGAAATGGTTATTGTGGAGTACTGCTAGTGAAACCTTTTATTTTCCACATAAAGGACCTAGGGGGAAACACAGAGCAACATGCATATTCTCACTACAACTAATAAACCATTATGTTAGTGGGAGGAACCTCTCCCTTATGGATACCCCTACTAGCATAAGAATCGTGGTATATTGGAGTTTATATGTTACCATGGACTACTTCCCTCAACCAATGTTCACTAGTACAAAATGGCTAATTTGTGACTATGCAACCAAAAATGTTAGTCACAACATTTGTTTTAAGCTAAATACTAGCAAATTTGAGCAATTGTGATGTATTTTAAGTGACATAACTATAAATTACTAATAGAAACTACTAATATAGATTAGGAATAAATATAGATGACTAGTATGAAACTATGTGAATATAAATTAATAATATTTATCATCTATATATAATTTAGTTCTAGTAGTATTGTACTCATTTTAGCATTCTTTATCATGTTGATTAGGATTTTTCATGTTGAATTTTACGTGTGTTTACCTAATGTGAAATGAGAGGTTACAACCCCCTTGTTCATAGGACAAGGGTCCCTCCACACATCCTACAAACAAGGGGGTCTAATACATCAAATTTGAAACCTTTTTTTTTTTTTTTTTTTTTTTTTTTTTTTTTTTNTGTACGAGAGCCCCTTTTCTAGAACAAGGATACCACCATGCATCCCACAAACAAGGGGTATCATACATCAAATTTGATACCCACTTTTAATGTATGAGACCCCCTTGTTTCTAGGACAAGGATCCCTCTGTGCATCCCACAAACAAGGGAGTCTCACTAAACAAGAGGGTCACATACATAAATTTAAAACCCTCTTTTGATGTATAAGACCATGTTGTTTGGTGAAACCCAGTTTATTTTTGGGATGCACAAAGGGATCCTTGTCCCCCCAAAAAGTGGTAAAGTTTGATGTATGGGACCCCCTTGTTTTTGGAAGACATATAGGGATCCTTGTAGTCCCACAAACAAGGGGGTTGTAACCTCTTATTTTACCTTAGGTAAACACATGCATTAAAATGAAAATTACAAAACTTAATTGTTTATAGTGTATCTCAATTGTCCTATGCATTGGAATTAGAAACCAATGACCAACATACTATACATGTACAAAAAAATTAAATCGCTCTTTGTTATATAGTTATTTTACACCTCATGGGCATCATTTAAAGGTTAGCAGTCTAAAACAATGAATTATACCACTTTTCCCTTGAGTTTGAAATCCCTTTTTTCCTGGTCGCTTGTTGTCCCTTTATAGCCCATGAACATAAAGTGTTGGTCGCTCCTTGTCCTCTTTCAAAGGGTGACCAGTTTCTCCCTGAAAGAATGCATGGCGCGACCGAGTCTGTTACTCCCTATTTAGGATTGGTTTTGGGAGATAATATTAAACCCCTGATTTTTTGTGGTTCAACCTCGAGAATATTTTCATCTCGGGAATGGAGATCTTATCCAAACTACCCTTTGATCTTATATCTACTATGCTATAAATAATGGGGGTCTCTGATGGGAAAAGGGGGGAGAAAGAAAAAAAAAACTTCTTCTGGCATTTTGATTATGGAGCTTGGGAAAGGAACTTGGGAAAGGACTACATCAACTTCTTTGTAAGGTGTAATCCATTTGTTTTATTAATATAAGATGTACAAGATGTTTCCCTCTACCTAGATGTGCATGTAATTGTTGTATGTCCTTGTGGAGAATTAATTTTTTGATGTGTTATGATACATTATTAGATCTATCATTAATTTATACATGATTAGTGTGATCTTGTGATTTTTTTTTGTGTCTCTATGTGTGCAGATCTAAGCTGGTAAGAGTGAAGGGCATCTTTGAAGCCATAAACTAAGGAGCGTGAAAGGATAATTGTCGTATCACCGGGTAAGCCTTCCATTCCATAAACTTGTAGATCATTTTCATGTATTAATTAGATCTAGGAAAATCTGTCATTTACATCTCTTTTTTGTCTTAGGTCTAGGAAGAGCCTAAGGGAGGTATCTCCTGCAGGGTTCATTTACCCTACAACAGAATGGCGACTCCGCTAGGGATCGAACCCAGAATATATGTTTTCATAAGTTCATTGATTATGAAAAAGATCCTTGGCCTAAGCCTAGCAATGAGATCTCCTTTGTCTAAACCATCAGGATGTGTAGTGTCTTGTACATAGGTGTGTGGTATGAGTGTCATTTGTTTTGTGTACATCATATCCAAACATCCAAAAACACTTTTCTTTTTAGATTTTCACTATGTGTGCTGAACTTGGAATCTAGTTTACATGTGTTGACAAGATTCTAGGGGCATTTTTAATATGGGGGCATCCATTGAACTTGAGGTACGTGTTTATAAACTAAAATATAAAAATAGGTTTTTCCTTGCATTTCCCTCTTTGCATTATTAACCGTCCATATTTCTAGCACTATACCTTAGGGTCCCACCATTTCTGTTGTTTAAATGGTTGCATTTTATTTTCTCATCCGACGTGCTTCTCATTGCTTCTACACCATTTTCTTCCATTTCTTATTGCATCATTGCCATGCTTGACCGGTAGCCATCTACTTGCTTCAATTTTCAACACCTCTGGACGAGAACCACTATTATGAGTGGTTATCATTTTCCATATCCTTTTACATTCCATTTCTTAAGTCATGTTCCATGTGCTTGGAACTCCATTGCAATCCACTTGTTCTCTCCAATTGAGCTTACTATTACCCCTTTGTCACGCTTGGTAACCAACCACGACAAAGGTACACCATGGAGTCTCCTTTAAGCTTTTCTTCATACTCCCTAACCATGAAAATATCGTCGAGTGATCTTATTTCCTTTCACACTCGTTAAACGGATTCGAAAGGACGTTTATTCGGTGTAATTTTAACCCTTTTTTAGACTGGATGGACTAATTATGAAAAAATATAATCTAGTCAATCATGACTAGAAGAGTTCTTCCTTGTATTGTTTTATCCTTTTTCGGGCTCATGAGTCTTCTTTGTCCTTTCAGACTCTCTAAATATGAAATGCAAATCGAGCACTATTCTCCACCCCGAGATCGACAATAAATCCATGGGTGAGAACATCGAGCATAATTTTATTTTCTTTTGCGCTAACTTAAACATGAAAGAAGAAAAAATAGTGGGCCTTTTTCTTGTCTAGTCATCTTCACAAATGACAGTCGTATTTAGAGTCTCCCTTGAATAATACACCTGTTTTATGTTCATGTACAATAGTTGGGTTATCCATTGTCTCTAAATCATTACCATCTCCATGAGTTCTTAGACTTCGCCAATTGGTTACTCTTCCAGTCATCCATGGCAAGTGTTTTGGTCCTTATCAGGTCAATGCTGCCAAGTCAAGTTATTTTTCATACTTATTTGTTCAAGTTAAGTTATCCCGTGTCGACCATTTTTAGTATTTCAGTCCATTCATCTCGGCCATCCCAATGCTAGTTGTGCTCTAATTACACTCTTCACACCATTTACCTTTATATGTTTCGTGGTGATTGATGGGGGACACATCAAGGCCCTCCTTCGATGGATTTCATTCTGTTGACTCCAGATCATTATCTAGGTTTGAAATCTAAAAACCAGTCAGTACCTTGAGACTTCCAGACATAAGTGGTAGGATTCCTTGCATTTCAGCAGTGGGTTTACATCATCAGATCTTCTTGAATGAATCTATGAATGTTCGACTTCAACTCATCTATTCACACTTGTTAGATTGTACTAGGTATCTTGGGGTTCATCTTAATCATTGGTGGATTCCCTCACATCCGTTAACGATCTACATCAATGATCGGTAATCAAACGGTTTCTACCATGATCGACCTCAACTCATTGATTCACATTCTGTGGATTCGTACCATTGGGATTTGGGAAGAGGGCATTGGGTTGGGACCATTCATTCCTTGATCGCATTCCCTCCCAAGATGCGATGGAGTTAGTCATGAGTACTTCATAGATCGCTTAGGCATTGAGTGCTCTCACTGATTTGTATCCTGTGACATAGATCCACATTTATACTTGGTTTTCGCTATGATCACACTTGTGACATGGATCCACAGTGTATTATTTCATGGCCATGATCTAGTTAATTGCATCATGCATGCATCCACAGTGTATTCTTTGGAGGCTATGCTTAGTTTTTATTACCGAGCATGGGTATGCTGGCCTCGAGAATGTTTTTATTATGTTGGACTGATGATGGTTTCTTTCTAGGTTCCTAAGCTCATAACTCTGTGATTTTTTTTGTAACATATTTCAACCATCAGACAACTTTTCTAACCTCACATTTTACAGGGAATCTGTTATACAATTATTTTCCACCTGATCATCTGATGGGAATCATCTAAAGGTTAGCAGTTTGAAACACTGAATTATACCACTTTTCCCCTGAGTTTGTAGTCAATTTTTTCCTGGTCGCTTGTTGTCCCTTTACATCCCATGACCAGAAAGTGTTGGTCATTCCTTGTCCTTTTACAAAGGGCAATCGATCACTCCTTGCAAGAATTCAAGGTGCGACTGGGTCTGTTACTCCCTATTTAGGATTGGTTTCAGGAGATGATATTAAACCTTGGATGTTTTTTGGTTCAACCTCGAGAATATTTTCATCTCGGGCATGGATATCTTATCCAAAATACCCTTTTATATCATCTCTATCCTATAAATAATGGGGGTCTCTCATTGGAAAAGGGGGGAGAAAGAAGAAAAAAAACTTATTATGGCAGTTTGATTATGAAGCTTGGGCAAGGAACTTGGAAAAGGACTTCATCGACTTCTTTATAAGGTGTAATTCATTTGTTTTATCGATAGAAGATGTACAATATGTTTCCCTCTACGTGGATGTGTATGTAATTGTTATATTTACTGTGTAGAATTAATGTTTTCATGTGTTATGATACATTATTAGATCTATCATTAATTTATACATGATTAGTCTGATCTTGTGAAAGGTTTTTGTGTCTCTATGTGTGAAGATCTAAGCTAGTAAGAGCGAAGGGAATCTTCGTGGAAGCCAGCATCTAAGGAGTATGTAGGGACAATCGTCAAATCACTAGGTAAGCCTTCCATTCCATCATCTTGTAGATTATTTTCATGTATGAATTAGATCTAGGAAAATCTGTCGTTTACATATCTATTTTGTCTTAGGTCTAGGAAGAGCCTAAGGGAGTTATCTCTTGCAGTGTTCATTTATCCTACAACACTCTTTTTTTTTTCATTTGTTTGGTTGAAAGAGACAAATAGTGGAAGCACAAATCTAAGAAGTCACCTAAAGGGAATACAAAATGATGTGTGTGTGTGTGTATTAGTAATGGTGTAACATAATGTTTTCTAAATATAATATTCAGAAGAAAAATGACTTAAGTTGATCTTAATTCCAAATCTGTCGACCATCAAAAGGGACTAAATCTTCCCAACACAATATTGAAAAGCGTACCCTTGTAAGAATTTGGTTTCAATGGGCACTGAACATATTAGATGTTAAAGAACTATATTATTACTAGCTAAATTTAACTTCTTTGACTTGTTCATGAGATGAAACAGTCTGTTTTGTTCAACAAAATAACACCCCCTCTATGATGAGCATATATGCCATGTGAATGAGATGATTGAGTTTCAACTCGACTGATAGATGCATATTTCATTTTTTCATGAGGGAAGAGTAAGGGAAATTGTCATACACAAACATGGCCTTGATTCACAACTAGATATCATCCATGCTTCTAAGGTTTATGTCCCATATACTATAACTACCTTAAACAATATTGTATTTATTCAATCCCTGTCCCTATAGCTTAAGGATAACATTGATGTTATGATAAGGCCATTATGAAGACAAGGAAAATTGAAGGAATGTTTGAGCATCTTAGATGGAATTTCTATAGTAGACTTTGAGACTTATAGAGGATATTCTCATCATGGTTATTCTAAAGATTCCCTTGTATTGTACAAAGAAATGTAGTGAGTTGGTATGGGATTAAATGCATTCATTATCCCTTGTGTTCTATAATAATGTGCTAGCTTAGTAGAATTGAAACAAGGGAAATAGATCCATAACCATGTTATTAGGAGTGGGTATGATTAAATGGATGTTTTCATTGGTAGTGGCCTTGAGGATATATATGCAAAATGATTGAAAATGGATGATGCATGCCAAATGTTTGAAAAAATGTCTCAAAGAGATTTGATCTCATGGAATTTCATGATTGAAAGTTATTCTCAAATTGGATATGGATAAGAGGCCATGGAATTGTTCCACGAAATTTATCTTGTTGGATGGATGTTGAGTGTGATGACATGAAATGTAATGATTACAAGCTATGTCTAGAATGGTTCTATGATGATGCCTTGGAATTGTTTTGACAAATGCAACAAGAGGGAATGAAAGTGAATTTAGTAACTCTCACAAGTGTTCTTCCCACATGTGATAAGTTAGGTTCTTTGCAATACATCAAGGATATCCATGGTTGTGTAATTATAATTTCTTTCGATTCAAATGTTTTTATAACCAATGTTGTCATACATGTCTATGCCAAATGTGGAAGAATGAATGATGTTTGTGTTAGGAATTAGATCACAGATCAATACAATAATGTGGAAATAAAACACAGAATATCATAATACAAATGGAGACACATATATACGTGGTTCAACCAATATGGGCTACATCCACGGATAAATTATCTATCCTTCCTTTATGATTATCCAACAAATGAATAGATACAACCTACAACACACCCACTGTAACTTCCTCTTATTTCTCTCACAATATCTTCTCTCATAATAGAATGTTCTCTATCATACACAATCACAATACAATGCCCTCATACAAAAAAGAGGGTTGTGTTCTTGTACAAAAACCTTAACATAACTTCTACCATCATATCTATGACCTTATAATGAACAATCTAGATTGACTACGAAATTATAATATTTTACAAGAAAATTTTCCCAAAATTTTGTTCGGGGGATCCACCCCCAAACCCTTGACAGAAGGTGGGTAGGCTTACTTGCATACGAAAAAGGAATATAATCATGCTACACAACCAAAAACTTGCCTAGTGTTTGATAAAATGTTTCGATGAGATGTTGTTTCATGGGCTATGATAATTGTAGGCTTTTTCCATAATGGAAACAATGATGAGGCCTTGGAGTTCCTTATTAAAATGGGATTGGAAGGGTTCAAACCAAATGTCACCTCATGAAATACAATGATATATGGGTGTGCATAGAATGGTCAATGTGATGATGCCATGAAACTATTTGATTTAATGCAAGTTTTAGGTGTGGAGCTTGATGTTGTTGCATGAAAAAAAATGATATCTAGATATGCCCAAAGTGGTCATTGTGATGAGGCTTTGAGAGTCTTTAGTCAAAGAAATCCATAAGCATAAAACTAGATATAATCACATGGAATGCACTGATTACAGGCTATGCCCACAATGGGCATGCTGATGATTCCTTAAAACTAATTAACTAAATGTAATTAACAAGTGTAAAATAAGAGGTGATCACATGGAATGGAATGATTGCATGAAAATATTGGAATGGGTAAGGTGATGAGGCTATGCAATTATTTTCTTATATGTAAGTGGTATGTGTTATCCACATTTTTTTTTATCGAGATGCTATTACGATCATGTCATGATGATAGAAGATCAAACTCTTTATTAAGGACTTTTTCCTGAAGAAGGTTACACTTGTTATTTTCTCAAAAATCATATTTTGAAGATAGTTCGCAGGCTGCATATATACTCTCCTGCGGAAATCCT
>SNQJ01S0005739.1:244339-256383 GCA_010110895.2 Picea sitchensis
TGTCTTTGCTGTGATTGGTTTGTGTTGTTGTGATTGGAACGACACAAGAGCATCGGAGCAGAGCGAGGAACAACAGAGATTAAAGGAGAGTGTTCATAAGGTATGTCCACTATCTATTTCTCTTAGTTCATTCGATATCTAGATCTAGGGAAAGAGTAGTATTATGTTACAGTTTGTTCCAGATCCAGGTGGATCTGGGGAGATTGGTCTGTGTCCGCACTCACGAATTTATCCATAAACAGTATGTGTCAAACTTAATTTTGCAACATTTTCAAGTGTCTCTCAACATTTTCCTTCTTGGAAGCTCTACAATAGGGTAAGGAGATTCATGGTTATGTAACCATAAATGTGTTTGAGTCATAAGTGTTTGTGAGGATGACCTTATAAAAATGTATGAAAAATTTGGTAATTTAAAGGATAGAAAACTACTTTCTTTCAATACCTCTCAATCTGGAATTAAATTCTAGTTTGATAAATTAGCTTCATAAATCAAGTAGAAATGATTTTCTCTTGTTTTAAATGATTTAGTAGTATCATAATGAATTGTTTTTGCAAATCATTCTTCCATGAGAGTTTTTTTATTGCATATTAACTTGCCTATCGTGGATTGGGTTTGCAAAACGAATTTGAAATAGTTGAGATGACAATTACTGTTGCATTGAATTCTCCCTCTCTCTCTCTCTATGGGTTTTAGAACTATTTGCAAGCAAAATATCATCACAACCCCACTCAAAATATTGGATTTTTGAACATCCTATCCATGAGGGATATCATAATATCAAATGAGGAACACCTTGAGAAAGAGAAATATCAACTAATGAAGGTGTTCAATAGCATATGGAACATGAATAAGGACATCAACAATGCAATAAGAATAGCCATGGAAAGGGCATGAGCTGAGACTCAATCCATAAATAGTTATAACTTTGAAAAGATAATGCATCTTCCTTACATTCAAGGGGTATTGAGAAGGAAGTAGATCAAAACCTATTTAAACCGATGGAAACCATTAAGTAGAAAATGAGATCCATTAAAGACACTTTTGAACATCGTAAGTGCAAAGGGGTCTATAAGGTTGAGTGTTCATGTTGTAGAAATTGGGAATCCATTTAATTTAAGGATTAAAGAGCATGGGGATGATATCAACAATGAGTGTGCTTATGCCTCGGCATTAGTAGAGCATTCCCGTAAATGGCGAATTAGAGAAGTGATGAAAATAATTAAGTGCACCAACAACCTTAACAAAGATGGGGGGTTTGGAGATCAATGAGGACTGGATCCATTTGATCAACCATAGAAGAACCAAGTAAAATAGGCAGGTTTTCCCTCAATTTTGTTTTTAAATTTATTTTCTGATTTAGCTTCTATTAGACCATTTTTTATTTCCTAAAAATAGTAATGAGTACTTCCCCTCATTTAAAGGATGGTACCCTGTGTAAACCATAGAATCTTTGGGGCACAAGGCCAATCAACAACAGGGCTCGAAGCCATTACACCAATATACCCATTATGAGACCAACATGTCACTTGTGGGAATTGAACCTGGGTGGGGAAGATAACAATGATTCCTCACAACCACTCGAGCTAAACCCAATTAACATCAATACTAATTGATATGTACATTAATAATTAATGAAAATTATTAATATCAATATTCATTATTAATTTCATTGCTTTATTAGTTCTTTTGATTTGTTCCCGTTTTGGTTTTTTTTATTAATTATTATTTTTTTCTAAATAAAAAAGGGGTAATTCCTTATTAATATGTTGTCACTATACAAAATTGATATTTGTCACTGGCATGCCACCTGTTCTACCAAACTAGTGGAAACCGAAACAGGTGGTCGCTTATTATGCTTATGACCAAAAAGGGCAACCACCACTTTCCCTACCATTTTGTTGGAAACCAGAGCAAGTGGCGGCTAGTAGTGATGAAAAATCTATTTGGGTAAACTAGGCATACTAACAAACTTTGAAAATTAAACTAGGCAAAAAACTGAACGGAGTACCAGACCAGGTTGACAAGAAAAATACTCCATCACTGTGCCAGTGAGGCTCAAAAAACTGTGCAGAATTAAACATTAGAGGGGATGTGAGAAAAATGAAACCTGCCATCCAGAGAGCCACTGTGAAGGATTCCATCGCTGGGATTGAGAACGTAGGGTTATGCGTAGGTTGGGAACCTTTGCTTGGATGGTGCGTTAGAAAAGGCATCGAACAACATGTTAATGTGGCTGCTGATGAGGGTGTCTTGATGGAGTTTCTCCATCATATAACCTCTGATATAAAAAATAATCTCCAGCTTCTCCAGGATGAAGAGGCTGGGTGGAGTCTGGTCACAATCCTCAACTAGGTTTAGTGGTGGAGGCTTAGTGTTGGGGAGTTCCTCTTGAACAATGCAAGTTGTGCCATCCATGGCCTTCGTTGTTCCTGTAACATCAACATTGGTGCTGGGGAAAATATGGGCATCCGGGACTGTGTAGAGGAAGGACTCTGGTGGAACCTAAATTGGTTCCTCTGAGAATTCCTCCTCCACGAAGGCCATTGGAGGCGTATGTGGCTGCATAATTAGCTAAGTCCGGGTGATCGACATATCCCTCTCCAAATTGTGCAGAGGTCTCTACCTTGCTGCACAACTGTACCTGACAGGACCTCACCTGTGATTTCCTCTCTCTCTCTCGTCATGGTGGATCTTGGAGGTCGAAGAAAACTATGTATGAGGCCAGAGAGAACCGATTGGATCAAAACCATATTGCCGAGCAGAGCAATGAGACAGAGCACTAAGGTGAAGTGGTGAATGCCATGGCCAAGATGATAGTTAACTAAGGGGAATATATGATCGCTTTGCTACCTTCTGTACCCAACGTCAACCTCCTGTAATTAATCATTGAGGCCTCCATTAATCTGGCATGGGGGATTTGTCCTCCCTTCCTCTCCAATATTTTATGGCCTTCCTCCATCCAAGAATAGGCATTGGGGTGGCGACCGACCATATTTATGGCAAGTTTTGTGGGGGGGCTGCGTGGCCTCCCTTGGGCTATGTGTCACCCCAGCTGGGGCAGTTGTTTTATTAATTATTAATACTACTAATAATAACTTTATGACATTATTATCCCCTTTTAATCATTTTATTTTTATTTTATTATTTCTCCTTATAGTATTCATTTTATTTTTTATTTTTATAGTTACATGGTTTTTGTTTATCTTTCTTAGTTTCATCCTTTTATCTCTTCTTTTTGTTTTTTTGGTATTATTCTATTATTTCCCCTTTTATGACACTATTCATATTATGGTATGGTATTATGTTATCAATAATCACTGTTAATTTTAATAGTTATTAATATTAATTATGAATAATAATAATAATAATTATTAATTATTTGTAATATTCATATTAATAGTTATGTTTAACCTCAACTTCATGCTCTCTTTGTAACTTGCAAACACACGATATGCACCATGTACCATGCTTAAACATTCTCTAAAACAACTTGCAAATTCCCTCTCAACATTTTCTCATGTGCATTCCATGCAAGTTTAAGATCACCATATAGGCATTTTTCTTGCCACCAACAAATTGAAATGCATATTACACAAACTAGAAAATAACATGAATTTTTATTTTGTAACTTTTGTTGATCACTATATTGAAGCTCAAGCACCATTATGAGCACGAAGTGGCACAAACATGTATTCTTCCTCCACCAATTGTCTCTCTCATGTATTCATAGAGATACAATGATGTCCTTCTCAACAAGGACTTTCAAGGGGCCCAAAGGCACAACATAAAAACATAATTTGGAAACCTCCCTTGTGAGAGAGATCAAGCCTGTGTTAGCTCTGATACTATGTAAAACAAATTTAGTATAAAATGAATGCCTAAAACAACCAATAAAGAAATATACGAAAACTAGAAACACAACAATGGGACACCAAGGTTACAATGGTAAAAATCCCCATACAAGATAAAACCTCCACTCTCAAATATGCATGCTTATATTCCAATTTCCCTTGTGATCCATGCAATGATACACGAGGATGTATTTAAATACAAAATCTTCATTGGAACCTTCACACTCCTCACTCCCTAAGATTTTATTGTGCTTCTCTTATAAACAACAATAAAACTTACTAAATGATTACAAGTCACATACTAAGCTTGCACAAGATGACAACTCAGTCACAACTCATTGATAACCACACAATAAGCAAGAACTATTTATAACAACAATCATGTTGATTAAATGGTTAAGCATAGTCCTTATATGTGTCATAATACCATAGTTTTTTGTATTAATCGTATGATGATTTATTAGTTGGTAAGTGTGTGTAGTTGTATTTTCCCATCTTGGTTGAGTTCTTGGGCATTCTGATAAAATTCTAGGATTTTCTTGAACAAATATCATCCCCTCTCGAGCAATTCATAAGCCACAAGCCTTATAATTTTTTTTAACTATCCCTTCAAAATCATGTCACACATGATGAAGGAGATTCAATATCAATTATGTGTGTGTGTGTGTATTCTAGTCTATATTTATAATGACAATTGGTCAACCTTATATACAATCAAAGGCGGAAGGATGTTCCAGAAGATGTAACCAACCACCATTAATTATTAAATTTTTATTTTTATTTGACAATTATTTATTTGGTATGTTACAAGTCATCCCTTGTTTGAAATGATTTGTTCACAAAACATTGGTAATGAAGGATATTTCTATCTAAATTCGTCATTTTCCTAGATAGCTTCATCTTCAGGAAGGTTCCGCCACTTAATAAGATACTCATTGACACTTCTAGAAAGAAGGATTTTGGTTTTGAATACTAATATGCACTTGGGCTCCATAACTAATTTCTCCTCTTCATCCAATAAGGGTATCTCTGTTTGTACATGGGTTGTTGGGCCCAAATTTTTCTTCAAATAGGAGATAATGGAAAACATGATGCAATTTATTCTTTTTATGTATATCTAGAGCATAGAATACTTGGAATACCCTCTTATGGATTGGATAGGGACCATAAAACTTGGACACAATTTTATGGTTTTTGTAATTTTTGAGTGAGTTCTATTTGTATGGCTTGAGATGAACAAACAACCAATATCCTACCTCAAATTCACGGTCAATTATCTTTAGGTTTTCTTGTTGTTTGAATTGATTACTTGAATGTTCAAGATGAGCCTTGAGGATATGAATGATTTCATTAGAAGTGTATAGGTAATATTTCACCACGAGTTCTTTGAAATTGGTGACAACATACCCTTTTACTGATGGGGGAGGATAGCCATATAAAGCCTCAAAGGGAGTCATCATTTCTGAAATGTGATATGTGGTATTATACCACCATTTTGCCATATGCAACCAATTGTGTCATTGTGATTAACATTCATTTACAAAATTTCTTAGGTACCCTTCAAGGAATTTACTTACCACTTCAGTCTGACCATCTGTTTGTGGATGGTAAGAATCACTCATGTTTAAGGTGGTCTCAACTTTATGGAACAATTCCTTCCAAAAGTTACTGGTAAATTTGGGATCCCTATTGCTGAAAATAACCTCGAGAAAACCATGGAGTTTGTAGATATTTTTGACGAAGCTATCAACAACTTGACTAGCCTTGGATTTTGATGATATCCCAATGAAGTGAGCATATTTAGTTAATCAGTCTACAACTAAAAAATTCTATCTTTCCCATATGAGATAGGAATACCTATGATAAAATCCATAGATATCTCTGTCCATTTTTTATTATGAATATGAAGGGGTTGAAGGAGATCTGGAGGAGAAACCAATTCAAACTTTTGGTGTTTATAGGTGTCACATTCTGCCACATATTTTTGGACATCATTCTTCATTCCTTTCCAAAAGAAGGTTTGTTGTACATTCTAGTAGGTTTGGAAAAATCCCACATGGCCTATAGAGAGAGAATCATGATTTTCTTTTTATATTTGGAATTTGAACTTGGAAAAGTTGGGAAAATATATCCTTCCTTTGTACCAAAGTATGTTATTTTCCCATGTAAAATTTGTTCTTGTTCCATTTTTTCTTTCAAACTCCCTAATCAGCTTCCTTATCTCCTCATTTTTCACATAATCAACTTGAACATCTTAGATCCATTCAAGAGTGACTACTGAAATATCACAAAGTTTCACATCACACTCATATTTCCTTGATAAGCCATCAACAACCATATTATCCCTTCCCTCCTTATAGAGAATATCAAAGTAAAAAACTTGGATTTTGCTTACCCATTTTTGTTGTTCTATTGATAGGATTTTATGGTTTAAGAAATATTTTAAATTGTTGTGGCTTGTCTTGATTAGAAACTTAGCTCCCAATATGTATTGTTTCCATTTCACCAAGGCATGAATGATAACCAACATTTACTTGTCATAAGTAGATTTGATATGCTCCTTGGGTTTTAATCTTCGACTTTTGAAGGCAATGGGGTGATTATATTACATGAGGATTGCTAACCCATGTCACCTAGGGGTAACTAGACAAGATCATTCTTCATTATCCACATTATAGATAATGGTCCCATGGATGATGGCCATCAATATCCACATATAAAATCCGCCTAGATGCCTCTTATTCGTCATTTTCTCAACTCATTCACTTGATCAACATACTCATTCGATGATGGTGGTATAACACACATGAGGTGCATTAGACATTGTTTCATAAGAAGTGTTTGCATTTAAAGTATTAGGAATTTAAGTAAGGATCATGGTTTGAAGTCAGATAATGAATCATGATGCTTGAATTTATGCTCGTTTCCTTTTTTCACCTTGGTGGCTATCATATGTATTCTAGTCAAGTGTTGTCACTCTTGGGGAAACTAGGTACTACTAGGAGGCCTTGATAAGGGTAACATGCCCATGCCCTTCCATACTTAAAACTTCCTGTCTACTTTCCTTTTGTTGTCCTTTCTTTTGGGATTGGATATTACATGTATCCCAAAAAGGTATGTACTTCATTCTCCTATGAGAAGAAGGGGCTTGGATTCCCAAGGTTGATGCAACAATAAAAGAATAGAAAGGGCATGTTATAAATTCAAAAATAAAAATAAAAATAAAAATAAAAGAGATATGAATGATAAATCAAAATCCAAGTAAGCTTGATCTCTACCCCTTCGCTATGAGGCGATCACCCTAGGTCCCAATGAAATGAATGCATATATAAATAAAAAACTTAATTGAATTATACCAACCCCTGATGCAATGAAATTCATAAACCTAAAAAGGGGTTT
Organism: Picea sitchensis; assembly: GCA_010110895.2. Lineage (NCBI taxonomy): Eukaryota > Viridiplantae > Streptophyta > Pinopsida > Pinales > Pinaceae > Picea > Picea sitchensis. The sequence goes on from SNQJ01S0005739.1 coordinate 251,591, forward strand.
GCAAAGAAAATAAATGAATATCAAAAGGAAATATAAGGGTGTAAAGAAACAATTCCGAGGAAAGGGTAACTTAATGCATGAAGAAATCCCTCTAAAAAGGCACTCATGGAGATGAACATCACACATGGACTTGCATGCCAAAGACACCATGAACATGAAGTAAACCATAAATCATACCATTCATTCACACTTACACCTTGATAGGTTTCTTTGGAAATACTTCTCTACCTGGGTACTAGAACACCTAATAGGGTTGTATGATGGTCCTCCCATACCTAAACTTGGGAAATTACTTAAATTCATAAACTAGTATGAAGTTTGGAGAAGATACCTAATGTGATATACTTACATGGCTTTTACATTAAATATGAACCACTTTTTATGTTGCTATAAATCTTGTATGCCTGATGGTTGGTCTCATTTGATTCTTTGAGCCAATTCTTGATGATGATGCATACTTAGACATGGTCCTTTGGAGAACATTGATGATGCTTCTCCCACACTTCATGAATGATGTTACACACCCTTTGGAGGGAATTGGACTTGATGATAGACGTTGGATATTTGATGATGAGCATTGGACCATGTGATGACTTGACACACTTCTTGATACGCTCCATCACACATTGGATGAAGGACATTGCACCTTGGCGCTAGGATGTTTCACATATGAGCTTGACATGTCACATGGAGAGAGAATGGAATTCCTTGATGACATTGCACTCCCTTGAGGACGTTGAGGCTTGGCTTGATGACATCATGATTTTGGTGGAGGACATTGCACATATGATGGGATGTTGCACTTGATGATGATGTGATAATTGTTTGAGTTGACCTAGAACAACTAATGATGATGTGACACTTATTTGAGCTGACCTAGCACATTTAATGATGAGGTGGTACCTTTTGATGATGAGACATGACATTTTGAAGAGGAGACATGACCTTTTGATTAGGAGACATGAATTTTTGATGATGCATTGCACCTTTTGGGGATAAACATAACCTTTGGATAATTTACACCCCATTTTGGATGCACAATCATCTTTATGACCCCTCTACACTCACACATGTGGAATTTATGGAGGATGATTTCATGTTTTAACATTGTATCTTCATTTTAGAGACATATTTGGGGGTTGGGATTAGATTTGTTATGTTTTAGGGCATTTTAGAGGATATTAGATAATTGAAGGGTAAAGTGCTTGGTTTCCTCATATAAATAAAGGAAGTTCTCTCTCATTTGTATCATTTCTACTTGTGGAGAATTAATACTACTTTTCTACTTCTATATTTATATTTTAGCTATGGATGAATGAATTATGCGATCTCTTGGAGGGATGATTTATGGATGCTTTCTCATGTTTGATAGATGATTCATGGTTAGGGTTTCATGGATGAGCATTGATTCACTTAGTAAGTTTTCTTTCTAAATGTTTTTGGATTTGTTTATTGAATGTATGAAGAGTGAATGTGCTTATCAAGTGGTGGATGTGCATTTTCCCTTGTATTTTTCTTAAATAGATCATATCTTGCAAAGCCTGGGAAGGTTTATAGGGGAGAACCTTCCCTTGATATTGTATTTAAATATTGTTAAGGGATATAAGAGGATTTTCCAGGGTTAGTAGTGGACGACCCTAGTTATCATCTTATAGGATAGTCTCCTAAGGTTAGTAGTGGACAACCTTAGGGTTTATCCAAGATCCATGCTTCACCTTTTTCAAGAGAGTCCATGGTTTGACTTCAAAATGCCCCCAAAAATAGTGATCACTATTCTTAACTCCCATTAGTCAAGCCTTCAAATCAAAATCTTCCTTTTATTTTATTGTTTTAGGGTTAGATTATGATTTGTAGTAATTATTCTTAAATTTTCAGCTGTAATTAGGCTAGATGTCTAGGGTTTAGTTGTAATTTTATACTTAAAAATATATCTTGTTTCCATTTATTACATTTCTAATTGAATTTTTATCCCTCTAGGGATTGATGTATTGCATTTTTATGGCTGTTATGTGCCCTTTACATTTCAAAAAATAACTGTTCATAAAACCCTAGTTTAACTTGCATTTTCATCCCTAGTTTTATTACATTTTTGCTTGTTTAAAGGGATGATTTCTTGCGACCATTTTAACATGATATATTGCTGAAGATTTTCATATTTTACACAAGTTTTGCACAACTATATATTTTTCTCTCATTTGTAGTGTTTGGGGTACCCTCTTGTCCTATTGTAACTTGCTAAATATCACAAATTGTCTTGGATACTTCTCACACACAAATCTATAAATTGCTTGATTGAACCACCTTATACTCACCTTGAAAAGTTTGATTTTGTAGTCATATATTTGAGTAACTAATATAGAAGGCCACAAAATTGATCCCATCTTGATATAGGATTCCTTGAGGTTAGTTGAAGCCTCCCTTGTGTTGGATTTCATCCTTCACTAAAATGAGGGAAGTGCTTACTGAGGTGACAATGGTAACAATTCTACATTACACTTGTCTTAGCCCTTGTGAAAGGATTTACAAAAGGTGTTGGATTTTGTGATAAGAAGCATGACTCCTATTCCTATTCCACAAGCATCACACTTGAGGACAAATGGTCTTATGAAGCTTGGGGTTGCCAAGATAGGAGTGGATTCCATTAAAGTATTCATCTTCTTGAAAAAGTATTCAACTGCATTGTTCCACCTAAAGGCATATTTTTTAAACAATGCCATTAGTGGGGCCACTATCTCTGCATAGTTTTTTACAAATATTCTATAATACTCTGTAAGACCTAGGAATCCTCATAATGATGTGATTGTTTTAAGACCAGGCCACTCTTTAATTGACATAAATGTTTTTGGGTTTACCTTGATTCCTTCGGCTTATACAAGATGACCCATAAATTCTATCTATTCTTATCCAAAACTGCATTTTGATTTATTTGCATAAAACTTACTTTCTTTTAAAAGCTTCATTATAGTCTCTACATGCTTAAGGTGTAGGCTCCAATTTGTATTGTAAATAAGTATATCATCAAAGATGAAAAGTAAAAATTTCCTCAAGTATGGACATAATAAATAGTTCATTATTGTTTGGAAGGTAGTTGGTGCATCAAATAGTCCAAACGACATAACACAAAATTCATGTAGGTACTCATGGGTGTAGAACACAATTTTGGGAATGTCCTCTTCTCAGATTCTTATTTGGTAATACGTTGATTTAAGGTCAATCTTGGAGAAATGCTTAGCACCATGGAGATTATATAATAGTTCATCCAAAAATGGAATGGGGAACTTATCTTTTATTGTGATGTTTTGGTGCTCGATAATCAACAAAGAGTCTATAGGACCCATCTTTTTTTCTTACACATATGACTAGAGATGAATATGGAATATTTCTTCTAGCTATATCACAACAATCCAATAACTTTAGAACCAATTGTTCAATTTCTGATTTGTCCTTGTGCGATTATCTTTAGGACTTCCTTCTAATTGGGGCTAAACCATGGATTAATTCTATAATGTGATCTCTCGATCATGATGAAGGGAGACCTTGACGCAGGTCTTGAAAAAAAGTACTATGTTTTCCAAGAATATTTTTAATACCTTTAGGAACATTGATTTCATTAAAGGACATCTCTATTGAGTAACAATGGAAAAGGTAAGCTTGGGATCCTTTCTTAATCATCCTCTCCATTCTATTAGATGATACTATTTAAGGGGGTGGGATTTTGATTACATAAAACTTGTATTTCCTCCCATTTTCAAAGAAATTTAGGAATTGTTTCTATGATTTTAAGCTTACTGTACCGACCGTTGAGAACTATTGTGCTCCTACTACTACATCCACTCCCTTGATTTCCATGGCATACAGGGAGATTGTAACCAATAATAATTAATTGAAAATTTAACCTTATGCCATTTTCCTATGCATAAGGTAGTTTTATTCCCTAGGATTGTTACTTGAAGGTTAGAAGAGGGATAGAAAAACATGTTTAGTTTCTTTTCTATTTTCGTATCAATAAATTTATGAGAAATCCCACTATCTATTAGCATTGTTACGCTTGATTTTTTAATGTAACCCAAAACCTTGAGAGTTTGGGGTTGATAAATACCATTCATCACAGTAGATGAGAGTGTTAGAGTGGAATTTTGATAGTTATATTCTCTAGTATTTTTGGACTCTTCATTTGAATTTTTTGGATCTATGTCAAATGGATATGATTTTCTTATCTCTTTGTTGTTGTCACTTTGTACTTCACATAGATATAATTTATTTTTCTTGCATATGTGGCCTAAGCTCTAATTGAGAGCATGAAATATAAAACATCAATTTTTTTCATCCCTTACATTAGATGGTGGAATCCTTTTATCAGGGGGAATATACTTTGAGCTCGATTTCTCAGAGTAGGACCATGTGACTTGTTTCAAGGACATCGATTTTCTTCATCAATTCTATCCTTTGTTTGTGCTTTCTCTATATCCTTTATATCTATCAGTTTGAGTTCATTCCTTATGTTTTCTTTCAATCCCGATATGGCAATTTGTAAGAGATACTGATCTGGTAATTCAAGCATTTGAGTAGCCAACACATGTAAATCATTAAAAAAATCATCCACTCAACCCAATTGTTGTAATTGAGTGAGTTTGGAGAAAACTTCATTTTCCTCAATGTTTTGAAATCTTTTGAAAATTTTCCTTTTAAATGTATCCTAGTTTCTTCATTGGAATTTTGAGTGCCACCTGTTGGATCATGTTGTCATTGATGCCAATGGTTTGATTGATTGATGTCATTGATTGATGTCAAGT
>SNQJ01S0005739.1:269974-316075 GCA_010110895.2 Picea sitchensis
CCTGGTCCAGCTTCCAATGGATCATTATTATTAAATTGCTCAAAGTGCTCAAAAACATGCCTTACAATGCTCAAAATGACAAACCAACTACTCCAATGGCTCCGCAGCGTCCCAAAACCCCTGTCTGGGCTCTTTCGGCACCTGAACTGGTCGAAAAATGAAGAAGATAGCCTTCTTGAAATCTCCCTCTTCAACTTTGTTGTCTCTGGTTCTACAAATCGCACCCTTGTGCTTCAAACCTAGCACACACGCTCTTTAAAGCGGAAAAACCAAGTCTTGTATGCAACCGCGCATTGGTACAAACCGTAGGACGGTTAAGGGTGCCAAGCCCCTAACCGCCTTGGCACCTGGGCACATGAGCACATGCGACCGCGCGCTTTTAAAAAGTGGTTAAGTCGGTTTTAAAACCGTGTAACTCCCGCTCCAGGTCCCGGGCATATGCAAAACCATGGTTATAGTGTGAAACCCTCCGCAAATAACCGCACGCACACAACACAATGTATAACCCATGCGAATACAATGCATAAACGTTGTTTTAATATACCCACGCACATGTTATATAACATATGTAACATATATATATAATATAATGTTACAACCCCCGCGCGGATTTATATATATGCGCACACCATACATTAAAATTTTTTTGGTATATATGCATTCGCGCCATGCCAACAGTCGGAACCCGGTCATATGTTTTACAATGAAACCATGGGTCGGGGCTTAAGCCCCGACCCGCGCCCTTTTCCAAATATCACAAAATGTAACTTTAAATACATATGCATTGGATTATGAAACAAGAAACATGCAATGGTGTATTGGTCGGGCGGATGTTTGTGTGGTGGGAGGTCCGGGGGTCGAACCCCACGGCCTCCACTATATTTTGTATAAAGCCAATAGCCAAATAATGAGTGACACGTGGCGCCTCCAGATTGGGCCACGTGTCCTCATCCCATTTGCCAATAATCCGAACACGTGTCAACACACGAATTGTCAAAAACCAACCAATAAAAATATGCCACATCATCAAACTGCCACATCATCATGATGGTACGTCCCTTCCATGTGTCTGTACGGACAGTACGGACAGGTACAGTCAGCATCCCAAATTTTTCCCTGTTTGGCTCGGCGGACAGATCGTGATATCTCCTCCATACGGACTCCGTTTGCGAAAGTAAATATACTGCCGGAATCAGGAAGACGAGACAGACGCAATGGCACTATTTTTGTCGCATTCCGAGCACTTTGAAAATTGAGCAAATTTTGATCCGCTGATCATGGGGTAAGCCACAACAGATGGAATGACATGCATAAATCAAATCTAATCCCAAATATGATATATAAATGAAATTATAACAAGACAAGGCCAAGATCCTACCTCGTCTGGACGTTTGATGAAGACTATAGTTGAGCACGCAACTCAAATATTTATACCTGCAACTTGTCCTCAACAACCAAGATACAAAAGTATATGGTGACAATATATAATGTTAGCATATAGATTAGCATAATACATTATGAAAAATACGCCCATGTAATAATAATTCAAATATTTGCAAGATATCAATTAGACGAGAAATAAGTATTTCTATTAAAATAATCAACAGAAGTATATAGGTGACAAACTTCTGTAACGGAATATATCAGAACCGAGAAACTAAGTCCCTATACCTAGGCCTCCACCACTTGAATCCTCCACAAAAGGCAATACCATATAAAGGAGACAATGAGGTTCTCCATCACAAATAAGGAAGAGCTTGGGGGTTGAACAAGGGGTTCATACTTTCAAGGACAAAGGGATGCAGACTCAATATGACGTGAAATTTCTCCATAGTGTCTTTTCTCTCAAAGTTTAATTGTTCTATCTCTTCAAGGCTTGGATATGGCTCAATTTATATCCTTAAAATGGATTTGAAGGGCCAAGTCAGAGTGTTTCTAGTATATGGAAGGTCAAGGATAATGGATCTCGTGACATGACATGGAAACCTGACATAATTTTTAATTTTGAGCACCAAACCCGATGTACACTGGTTGTAGTGGAGAAAACTGCGTATATTATTGTTGTCTAATTGATAGGGTGAGTATATGTGGAAAAATGTGTTTTTTTGGCTCTGGAAGGTACAAAATGGGACTTCAAGTCTGCATAGGGAAATGGAAAGGTCTTCCAAGCAAGTTTCACGGGGTAAGGAAAAAATTGGTGTAATAAAACGTATTTTCCCAACTAGGTTGAAAACTAGCCAAATGGTCAACATTTAGTTTTGGCAACTCTTTTCTTACCATTGTGGAAGAAAAGGAATCACCAGACAACACCATCTACAATATTTATATATTTAATGAAGCCTTGGGTTCTAATTTAGACCTAGTATTATGACCTAACCTACAAGGTCATTTTGGATTGGTTTTCTAATCAAGGATGAACATAGGTTCAACTTGGGAAGGTATTTAAATTTCTAATGATCCCTTTTTCGTTTCAAGTCTGGTCAAAGAACCTTTGGGGTGCCATGCTCCAACATACATCTAATCAAGTGGACAAATTGATTTCTCAATCTCTATCCTTTATAGTGAGATTTCAATTTTGTTTTAAGGTTTTGGATGCCACTCATTTTTATTACACTTAATGTTGGGTCCTCTTTGAAGTCACTTATCCATGACTAGCTAATCTCTTGCAATAATTCTTGTGGGCCATCCTAAAGGGGAAGAAAGGATTTCATAGGGTTAATTGAGAGTTGTGTTGTTGTTTGAAAGATTAAGGTTAGCTCTCCAAGCCTAGGATTTATGTGACAAGTGGGTAATTAGATCCATGGAAGGAAAATAAAATTAAATAGTCCTCTCATACAACTATATTATGAGAGGAAACCCATTGGGAAAACTTCTTAGTAAGCTTCTAAAATTTATTGTTAACTTTGGATAAGATTCATATTAAGGGAAACTTTATGGATCAAACATTTGGAAGGAATAGGAAGCCATTAAAAAATGTTTAACTTGGTAAGGAGACTCCATGCACATTGGATTGCAATGATCATTTCAATTAATGGTCTCCCTTGGTATTTTTATAATAATAAAATTTGGCTAAATTCCCTTGATTGTAAGATATTTTTTTGGAAGGTGTGCAAGATAGGGATATTTATGATGGACACTTCCATTATTTTAAAATTTAGGCATCTTTGAAGTAATTTCATATCTCTAAGTTTGATAGGACTATTCTCAAGAGGGTTACAAATTTTATTATAGATGAATTGTTCCTTAAATTAGGAACTGTTATCACATGATCTGTACTTGTGCAAATCCCACCACAAGATCCCCAAATCTTGTGTAAAAATGGAAGAAAATACCACTTTCACCTTAGTAGAATCTTCCCTCGTTTTAGATATGGAAGAGGTCCACCACAAGAAAGGATTCCCTGGTGACCTAAAGGGATCAAATATAAAATTTGGTAGCCAAGCCTATCGTCCCTATATTTATCACCGATTTGTTGGTCTAGGTTTAGGAGAGTGAAGAGGTTGAAGGTGATTTTTGTACCTTCCTGGAACAATAACACTTTGCAACATATATATAACAACTTCCAAGCTAAATTGTGCAATAAATACCTCTTTTAGACACTAGACAAGTTATATTACTATGGCTGTTGCAAATTGTGGCAATAAACTAGTCTTATAACAACGATGAGTAATTTGTAACAACAACAATAATTAGTGCTCAGAAATGCCACAATTGACCATGAAAAGTAAACATACAACCATTAAAATATTATCCAATTGTTGGAGGAAATTTTTGAGTGAGTTAGGCCACCTTTAGATGACTGTATGCAACAAATTAATGTAGTTTTAAATGGTTGTAGCAAACTTTTATAATAGAATCAAGAAATATAGTGAGTTTTCTAGGGTTAGAGTTAGTATAGTTAGTAGGATACTCGAGAGTTTAAAGAGAATGAGTTTATCAATGACTTTACCACAAGATTTGCTTCAATACTAGTGCATTTCTAGGTGTATGGGGTCTCAAATGCATCCAAGTTTGAAGGTTGATCTACTTGAAACCAAGAGGTAGGATATAAGCACTAAGGTGCAAGCATATTTTGGCCTTAGGCTTTAGATTTTGAGGAGAAGGACATCTAGGGTGCAAGAACATTTGGGCCCTATAAATAATTGCTCCCTTCTTGTATCTTCAACTAGGACAAAGATCAAATGTCTAGGGCTAAAATCTTAAAGTGATAGCAATTTAGGGATTTAAGGTTCTAACCCTAGAAAGGAAAATTAATCAATTTTAGACAAATAATACTTTGTGATAAGAAGAAGCACTTATGTTCCTCTCTTAGAGTTTCAATAGACAATATTTATTGCACCAAAAATAACAATTTCACCATAAAAATCAATAACATAAACAATAATTGAATAAATTTACTTACTTCATCCAAAAAAGCAGGATAATTTAACCCTAATTGCAGAAATATCCATCCAAAATCAACCAACCATCCACAAGAGACCCATTCCAATCATAATACATGAGAGAGAAAAACAAATAACCCTTAAGGGCCATGTCGAGTCTTTTTAATCACCTCCTTAATTTCTCAAGAAGATAGTTAGAAAGATTGTGCATTTAATTATTAATCTAGGGATCATATTGAAATTGCAAACTATCGTGCATTGTTTATGCAAGAAAAAATAATCTTTCTATATGTTGTATTCATTGTGTCAATGATTACCTTTGTAGTTAGAGTATAGGCAATTATCAAGCTCTGGAAAGGCTCTACGAAAATCCACACTTGTAGGAATTGAAAGCACACTTTTTGAAAAAAACTAAATATCACACTTACAGGAAAGTAAATGTCACACATTTAAAAAAGGAAACAAACATGTTGAAATGAAGCACACCAATTGCAGGTATCAAGATTATGAATAAACTGTCTCTCGAAGAAACCCCAACAATCTAATTCTAGGAATACACACTTGCTTGAAAAGAAACACACATGTTACATGTATAAGAAGTATGACTCAAATATCTCCCGAAGCAACCCCAATTATGTGTAGTAAGACCAATTGCATAATTGAAATCCTAATTACTCTTGCAGAATTGAAATAGCACACCACACTTGCTGAAAATAAATCACACATGCTGAAAGGAAATTGATTAAATACATGCTAGAAAAGAAACTAAGTCCTTGAAATCAGAGCTTAATATTTTCCAAGATGATCCCTGTGATTACCCAGACCAACAAATATAGTCATTGTGTTAAGAAAAATTATTCAATTGACATAAAATAATGCATACTAAATCCAAAATGCAATGGGAATGAATAAACAAATGCAATTCTATGTGAATAATCAAATACATAATCTAAATAAAAATTAACAATTAAACATGTCATGATTACAATAAATCTAATGAACAAATTCATTAATTAAATAAATCGATCTACTATAAATATGAAAAATAAATCAAATTAATTAAATCATACACTATTGAAACTATACATAAATAATTAAAATAAAAGCTCAATATGAATTATTCCATTATTATTTAGAAGTTCTCTAAGAGTCCTCCCCGAATAATACAGAGAGTGCTCTCTTTTATACATAAATTTAATGGATACTAGAAATAAAAAATATCTAAATAAACCCACTGATGGACTTAATAAATCCATAGTGGTTACAACAATTTCCTAAATAATGAATAGTTTCTAGCTAACAATTAGCAATAAATAACTCTAATATCTTTTGCTAAATAATTCCAAGATATTTTCCCCAAGAATTCCAAGATTCTTGGTTAACCACTCAGACTAATATTTTATCTTGGAATCACAATTATCTCCATATCTTTAATTTGCTTGGATTGATATTATCGTTGCATGGATCCATAATTTTCACGTAGAGTAGAAGAACATGGCTCATGGTTTTAATGGCTCATAGTTCCGGTGTTGTCTCACGGTTCCGATGACTCAAGTTTCCAATTGCAACATCCTTCTTTGGATGAGTTGCAGTGTATAATAGTTCCTTGGTGAGTTGCAACAACTATTGTAAGGAGTTGCAACATAGAATATTTCCTTGGCGAGTTGCAACATAGAATAGTTCCCTGGTGAGTTGCAACAACAAGTTGTAGAAGTTGTGTTGTAACACTCTAGAGTTGTAGCAGTTGTCAAGCCAAATTTGCAACACTCTAGACTTGCAATAGCTATTGAGCCAATGTTACAACAACCAACAATAGAGAGTTGTAGCAGTGGGAACCAAAATACATCCTATGGCGATATCATAATCTGCACAACAACCTCTCTGGCACATCATCTTTGCAAATTAATTCAAAGATAAATGCAAATATGATATTTTTCTAATGTTTAATCATAAATTCATGTAAAGTACTAAATAAATGTAATGAAAACACATTAAGTCTAAATCCCGCACAATAATGGATTCATACAAGGTTTAAGTAAGCATAAAGGGGTTAAATGTAGGGAAAATATGGTATAAAAATATGTCATTTATGGATCTCTTCATCTCCCAAAAACTGAAAATGTTGCATGTCCTCATGCAAACCAATACCTCTGCATTAGCCAAATTGTAGGGATAATTCTCTTTTTCCACTGTATACCCTTCTTTGTTGTTAACATTTTTTTTTTTTCATTTTTCCTTTAATGACTTGCTTGTTATGCGTTGTCAGGAACCATCCTTCAAAATCATCATTAGCACCCTAAAACAATTCTAGCAATCTTGGAGCAAATCTAATGGAGTTGCAAAAAACATACATAGGAAGTTGCAACAAAACCTGCATAGGGAGTTGCATCAGATTTGAAAACTTGTTATTTCATGCAGACAATACTCCAGATTAAGGAGATTTTTGGTGGTTATGTTTATCCCAATTTAATGTCTCTTTCCACAAAAAATCACGATGATTCGATTCATGGCCCTCAATATATAAGAAAATAAGTTGCTATAGGTGAGTTGTAGCAAGAGTTTTGTAGGAGTAGTGACAAGCTTCTTTAGCCATTTTCTCTCAAATTACAAAATGCTTATCTATGAGATTTTGCAAGCATTCTTCAAGACATAAACAAATCAATTTCTACACATAATATAAAAAAAATAGAGTAACAAAAATAGTTTTATAGCATGAGTAGCAACATAATAGAGTAACAACAACAATGTTGTAACAAGAGTAACAACAATAAATTATAACTCATGACATGGTGATATTTTGTGACCTGCTACTGTTTCTTGTGTAACAACAACAAGACTTCCTATTGTTGGTTCTTGTGTAACAATAATATGGAATTCTTGTGTCATTAATATTGAAAACTGTTATTGTCCACTAAAAAATGAAAACTGTTGTTGTACATACCCAAACTCAAGGATGAAGACCTATATTTTCTGTATGAATGACTTCTATAACAACTTCTTATATTGTAGGTTCTTGTGGGGTAGTCTTTTCTTCTCTAGGTGATGGTTTTTCCTCTCCCCCAAACATAATTTTTTTCTATCAAATGGAAGGAAAATAAAACAGTGGTGTTCCAAGTAAGAAATGTGTAGCAGTCCACCCCCCCAAACTGAGGATGTTTCATGTCCTCATGCAACACAAAGCCTATAGATGGGCTATCATCTACTTGTATATGTTACTCAAAACCATATTTTAATGAAGTGTTCCTGTAAATGCTCACGATTTAAGAGAGAAAGATATGGCATTAGAAAATGTTGTTGGTTCTTGTGGAGCAACAACAATACCTTGTTTTTCTCTTACTATTGGTTCTTGTGTGGAAACATAAAGGTCTTATGTAGCAACAATTGTATCCTTTTGTCCCTTCAACGATGATTCCATGGGTAGGATGGCGTCATGGGTCACATGGAACAAGGGAGGTTTTGGAATGATAAAGGATAGTGAAGGATGGGAAAGAGTGATAATGGCATGGTCATTATAGGTGAAGCAATGGAAAATGTCGCCCCCCAAAATAAAAATTGAAATATTTTTATGTCCTTGAAAAATGATAGATGGTAAGGAATTAGGACAAAGGAAAAAAACGGTTGAGGAGGTAGGACAGAGGCCTAAGTGGATTTCCAAAACAAATCCATAACATCCAATGAAATTATATTAAATAAAGGAAAAATAAGCATACCTGGACCTACCTATGAAGTCCATAATGCATGTAGAAACATCCTGATAGGCACAAGATCTAATATGGTCCAAAATGATGTAAAACTTTGCAAGAAAGAATAATGTGGAACTTGTAACATGTAGCACAATCTGGAACTTCGAACTAGTAGCATGATGAGTTGTAAAGTGAGATCCAAAGATGAGAGTAACCTTTTGATGGAGTAGTAAATCCTGGAAATCTTATTCAGAGAGAAACTTGGATGAAATTGTTTATTTCTCACTTTGTTTTCAAATCTTGTCTTCCAGTGAGTTGGTTTTCAAACAAGATTGTCTGAGTATGCGTAGAGGGTTTTCACAAACATTTTTTTTAAATTTTTTGAGGAATGCCCATGAGCAATCTAGTTTTCAAGAATTTGTAGGGTCTGATGGCACCTGAGATAGGTTTTCACCATGTTGTCCCTTGACCAAGTTTTGAGGAACACTTGGTCATATTTGACCATTTTTGGACTTCGACAACCTATCAAAGATGGAGCGCCAGGCAAAGCAGAGATCACGGGATCTCGACCCACTTTTGGGGCCATTTTAGGGTTTTGGGTTATTGTAATGGGAAAGGGATGTTGGCCCATGGGTTTTACCCATGTTTAGGCCTATTTTGTAAAGTATAAATAAGTAGCTAAGCAATGTAAGAGAGAGAGAAAAAGATAATATAAGTGCTAGTAAAGGCTTTGTGTACATTGTGTGACCGACTTGTAGAGCTGAGTGCAAGTGCTGTAAGTGCTAAGTGTATGGATCGTAATAAGTCTATGTGCTATATCTACTCGGGGAAGGAGGATCTGGCGATGTGCGCGCAGATCTCTTGTCCTATGCGGAGTACAAGTGTGAGCTCTGTGTTGTAACCCAATTGACCAAAGCTAATAAAGAAGAAGAATACTTTGTGGACGTAACCCCAGGGTGGGGGTGAACCATGGTAACTCTGTGTATTGTGCTCGGTGATTCAACTTAATGTGTTGGTCTCTTTCCATGTGTTGTGCTTGATATGATTATGCTATGTGCTTTGCTATGATATACTTAGATAGATCCACTTTTCTTTGTACTTCTTAGATGCGTGGGTGTAGATTTGACATATATGAAAGTGTTGAGTGCTAGATATATTTTGTTGTTGCTAAGTGCTAACTTAACCTAGATTGAAGTGAATGTTGCAGAGCTCTGGTCCATCTGCGAAGTGCCATAAGGGTTAAATACTAATGAATGACCTATGCTAAAGTGCTTGCTAAGAGTAAGAATCATAGATCTGTTTCCCAGCTAAGGTTGTAGACACCTGAGTCCTACAACCACCCCTGCCTCTACCTCGGGTGAGACTTCATCTGCTTCGAAGGTGTTGCTAAAAGGGCCTGTAGTTAGGGTTTTGTTGGTGCACTGTTGAAGCGTTGAACCCTGAGTGTGCCCCTATGCCAAAAAATGGTTCCGTTGCCGAGACCTGAAATTGTGATTGCTGGGAACTAAGGAAGAAGAAACTTTGTGCAAAATAAATCTCTATGCATAGATCTGTTGCCCTAGTGTGCAGCTTTATAATCGACCTCTGAAGCTTTGTGCCAGGAATAAGGTCAGATATGAAGAAAGGAAGATTAGATCCGAAGAAAAGAAGCGAGATCTGAATGCTCTGTGCTCTAAGAAAAATAAAAGTGGAAATTTATGAAAGGAAGAAGTCAGATATGAAGAAAAGAGGTAAGATCTGTAAGATCTGTGCTCTAATAAAGGTAAGAATAGTCAAAAGTTCTTAGATCTGGAAGCTTTGTGCTCTGTAGAAGTAAGATAAGTGAATTTTTTTGTTTCTAAAGCATAGATCTAGGTATGTTTGATAGATTTTGTCCTAGATTAAAAACTAGGGCATTAATAGACAAAAGAAAGTTTGATATGAATAGATCTGATAAGTATAATGATAGATATGTTATGCCTATGCATAGAAATAATGTCTGGACTAACAAATGGATGCAGGATCCTAGAAAGAATTTTCTGCAGGTTAGCTTTCACGATTCTAGTGCGCAGTACAAAAGAGGCCGGGGATCATTTAAAAGAAAGAGAGGATTAACTCTTTGTTACAGTTGCAGAAGACCAGGACATCTTGCTAAGGAATGCCCTGGTAGAAGACCTAGTTGTCTCTGTTGTAAGGCTATGGACCATGAAGTAATGGATTGCCCTAGAATGATTGCTCGACTTGAAAACCTGAATATGGAGCAAGGTCAAGAGACTAAGATTATAGAAGAAACCCAACAAGAATCAGAGAAAATATTAATACGGATAAAAGAAACCCTGAAGGAACATAAGGATGTCCGATTACTAGAGATATTCAAAGAAAAGGAGAAAGTCGAAGCAAGAATAAGGGACTTTGACATTGACTGTATTCTTGATGAAGAAACACAAGTGAAAATAATGCCAGAAAGAACTTGGGAAGCTATAGGAAAGACTTCCATGATCCCTTCCCTAGGAGGGACACGTTTATTAAGAGGAAAGATAGTAAACCTATGTGGAAGGCTCGCCCAGATACCTATGACTGTCAATGGAACTTCGGCAGAGGAAGACTTTGAGATGATTAAATTTGTTGAAGACATCACCTCGTTTACCATGCTCATAGGAAAACCTTGGATTGATAAAGAACAAGCCAGCCAAAAAGAGGAAGAATAAGTTTTGGAACAAAAGAAGCAAGAGTTAAAAGACTTTATGACCAGAAGGATCGTGCACTTGATTGAAGAACAAAAGAGCAGATTGAAAATATTTAATACTAGAAACTCCAATGTCGAGGCTAAGAGAACACTAGAGGATCCATAGAAGATTGAGTTACCTATTTTCAATATAGAAGAAGTATTATCCAAGAACCCTAGGAAAGAATTTCAACAGTGCGAAGTAACTAAGTCCACAGAAGATAAACATCAGAATGGTAAAAGCATTACTGAGACGAAGCTCACTGGGAAGAAGGCTAGAAATTTAAGAAAGCAAATGGCTAATACTGTAAGGTTACAAGAGGTTCTAGAGGATACTTGTAGAAAGAAAAATTGCAGAATTGGAGCTTCGTCGATATATTAGAACAATGACATAGAGTACTTCGCCATGACAAAGCAATATAGCCATTGGAGCCGATATATCTGTTCAACTTCCACTCCGAACGGGTAGAAAAACAATAAAGGTTCATCATCCAACCGTTGAAATGCACCATAACGGGTTGAACAGGAGTTAATGAAGGATCATAACTGTTGCCAGCAAACCGTTGCTAAGTTTCCCTACTTAGTCCATCGCGCCATGCACCGAGAATACTTTTTGCTAAGTGAGAATTTGAACACGAAACCTGAGATTAATTTACCTTGAGATCATTTCCTTGTTCCCATACTATTCATTATAGTCTCTGAATTCCTTTCACACCCGAGCTAGCTGACCCAAGCTTGTATGTTGGATGAGCTCAACGCTGCTGAGAAAATAGTTGAAGAAGTTTTAATTGACTTAATGACTGAGAGAGTCATGTCAGAGTGAGGAGTGTCTAGAGGTGTACATGCATCATCCTCGAGAGCATTTCCAGCTTCCCCCTCCACTTCTCGAGCTGGACCATCCCGACCGCCTTCGGAAAGACGATCTAAGCTTGGAAATGACTTCTCCACTATGAATATGATCCCAAGTATCTTGCCTAAGTATATCCCAACACTAAGAAGCACAATGAATTGAGACACTGTACCCAGAGACTTCAACTATGCTTTGGTCACTACGTACCTTCCAAAAGGGGTGCATGCGGTTCGTGCTGACCAGGATAAGCTCATAGCACTGAAATTTAGTGATTTTAACCTTGGGGATCACAAAGTTTACAGTATGCTAGACCCACACAAGTACTTAACTATCAAAAAAGGGAGGAACCCAAAGATTGTCCCTTAGCAATGGACCCATAACCTCACACAGTCAACCCTCCTCAATGTAATGAAGATTCTTCATTTCGGGAGGCATCAGGAAGTGAATGAATGCGTCCTATTGTTGTTGTCCTACTACCACAGAGGATACTTAAGGTTGGACCGTCGCATCACTATGGATCTGATTCTGATCAATTGGATCACATGGCTAAGCATGCAGGGCCCTGACCCGTAGGGGTTTTACCCTGTAAAGACCGCAGATCGTGCTCTCGCCCAATGAATAAAAGAAAGATATGGAAATGTAGAGAAGGGCACACGAGGCTACAAGATAGCCTCCATCGAGAATGCAGCAGTGCGCCTCGGTTGCCAGATGATCACTGGGAAGTTAGTCCGCAAGAATAGACCCACATAGGTGATTGGATTTGTAGTTGACCTCACAGGGAAGTGCGCAGAAGGACTACAAATGAACTGGGCGAAGTACCTTGTAAATCAGCTAGAGCTTGACTGTAGAGAAGCGCAAGACCAAGGGTATGAGTTCCACTTTAGATGGTTGCTCATACTCATTGCTTTCATCACCCAGGAGCTACCAGAAGGTGCCACTTTTTCGGAGATCAAACCCTTCAAACCATTGGCTGCGAAGTTATGTACGATGTGGTACTCCAACAACATGAACAAGTAGTGGTAGTCCAATGTTGTCTTCCACGCTTATTTCAACCAATTGAAGAATGCAATCCATTCTACACCATGCCTCACACCGAACACACTTCATAGGTTTAGACCTTTGAACAAATTCAGCATGGACCGCCACTTCACCTATATCACAGTACGCGCTAATGAGCAAAAACAACAACTCCAGTCGTACTACAAGTTGACATAAGAAGACTTGGAGTAGATTACCAAGGAATGGTCAGCGAACCTCCTTAATCCAGTAAACCCCACAAAAATATCCAACGTGGAAAGACCTGAAGCTATACTGGATACACCTGGACCAAGCAAGACCAAGAAGGATGATGAAGTTCAAGATATCCATAGCACATCCATGAAGACTACTTCGATCTCACCTACGCAGGGAGGTGATGGCGAAGAACTGGGTGGCATAAAGGTTGAGAAAAACAAAGGCGAGATTACTCCGCCTAGAGAGGAAGAGGACCCCTCTAAGAAAAGGAAGGTCACCCCACCAAAGCCATCATCCAGAAAGAAAACTAAGGCCACCTGGACTACGTTTAAGACTACCCTCACATAGGATGACTTTGACTTCTTGATCACTGCGCTGAATGATGCCTCATTAGAGATCGCAGAAAAGCAAGAAGTGAAGTAGGAGGAGGTATTCATCCGAATCAAGAGCGATCTTCAAGAAGTGTAACATGCACTCCAGTCCAGCCGAGAAATTTCTACTGCGCCCTTGACACCTAGAACAGTAGGAATAGGCGATGAGCCCACCCAATTATGCCAGATTGCCGAGAAATTCGAAGCTCGCCTTCGACAAACTCAAGAAGACACAACACAAGCCACCCAAGCTTTGGCACAAGTACAACACGCACTTATAGTACAATAGAGGAAGGCAGAACAGGAACAACTTGCCTTACAAGTGAATTGGGAGGAAGAGAAAGCACAGTTACAATAGAGAAAGGACCAATTGCTAGCAGAGCAACTTGACGTACAGGAATGAGTTCACAGAGAACTTCACTCTGTGACGGTCATTGAAGTGAAAATTGAAGAACGTGTCCCCCAACAGGTGGCACAACTTGAAGAAGTAATCCGACAACTTTAGCAGCACATTGCAGATATGGAACTTCGTACTGTGCCTGAGACTCCCCAAGAAGTAAGAGATCTAAGGGAGGCAATTGCCCATAGCGCAGTTGACAGGTTAAAAAACTTGGCTTTGGAATGTAAGCAGCTGAGCGCTAGAAGCGCCCAGACTTATGAAAACTTCACAGAGAACCCAAAATTGCAGACATTAGAGGCATAACTCCAAGAAGCAAAGTAACATGCAGA
Source organism: Picea sitchensis (assembly GCA_010110895.2). Classification (NCBI taxonomy): domain Eukaryota; kingdom Viridiplantae; phylum Streptophyta; class Pinopsida; order Pinales; family Pinaceae; genus Picea; species Picea sitchensis. Next base: position 283,927 of record SNQJ01S0005739.1, read on the forward strand.
TACGCTAGAGGCGCAGCTGAAGGCCTTGACCCCAGTTGAAAGAATGAAGCAATTTATAGAACAACGCACTGCCCAACAACAGGTACACATGCTGCAAAGTAAAGTGATGGAAGTCTCTCAATGACTTCAACCACTCCAAGAGAAAGCATGCCAATTGTTTATTGAAGTTGAGATCCAGGTAGCTGAGCTTGAACAGGTTTTCATCACCACAAAACAACACATGGAAGGACCAGTAAACAACGCAGTGATCTAGGAGTTCACTGAGCAAGAGGTTGTTGCACTGCAGCAGGTCGAAGTAGCTCGAGCCAAGATTTAGACATTCAAAGAGAAGCTGATCAGACCAGAGTGACTCGGGATGAGTCACAGGTGAGTGTTGGGGGCCTATTGGACCTTGACCAAGTTTTGAGGAACACTTGGTCACATTTGACCGTTTTTGGACTTCGACAACCTGTCAAAGATGGAGCGCCAGGTGAAGCAAATATCATGGGATCTCGATTCATTTTTGGGGCCCTTTTAGGGTTTTGGGTTAATGTAATGGGAAAGGGATGTCGGCCCATGGGTTTTACCCATGTTTAGGCCTATTTTGTAAAGTATAAATAAGTAGCTAAGAAATGTAAGAGGGAGAGAAAAATATAAGCTAAGTGCTAGTAAAGGCTTTGTGTACATTGTGTGACCGACTTGTAGAGCTGAGTGCAAGTGTTGTAAGTGCTAAGTGCATGGATTGTAAGAAAAATCTGTGCTAGATCTACTCAGGGAAAAAGGATCTGGCGAGGTGCGCGCAAATCTCCTGTCCTATGCGGAGTACAAGTGTGAGCTCTGTGTTGTAACCCGATTGACCAAAGATAATAAAGAAGAAGAAGACTTTGTGGACGTAGCCCCAGGGTGGGGGTGAAACATGGTAACTCTGTGGATTGTGCTCAGTGCTTCGACCTAATGTGTTGGTCTCTTTCCATGTGTTGTGCTTGATATGATTATGCTATGTGATTTTCTATGATATACTTAGATAGATCCAATTTTCTTTGTACTTCTTAGATGTGTGGGTATAGATTTGACATATATGAAAGTGTTGAGTGCTAGACCTATTTTGTTGTTGCTAAGTGCTAACTTAACCTAGATCGAATTGAATGTTGCGGAGCTCTGTGCCATCCGCGGAGTTCCATAAGGGTTAAATAATGATGAATGACCTATGCTAAAGTGCTTGCTAAGAGTAAGAATCACATATCTATGTCCCAACTAAGGTTGCAGACACCTGAGTCCTGCAACCACCCTTGCCTCTACCTCGGGTAAGACTTCATTTGCTTTGCAGGTGTTGTCGAAAAGGCCGATAGTTAGGGTTTTGTTGGTGCACTGTGGAAGCATTGAACCCTGGGTCTTCCCCTGTACCAACACACCATAAATTTATTAAGGGAAGGGGTAGGATAACAATCAACTTGGCATTGTAAATGGGCCAAGATGATTTTGTTGTGTGGGTTAGGGGTGGGTGGAGCAGAAAATAATGGAAGTGATAGAGTGGTGGAGGCTGAAGTTTTGATTTAAGTGTAGTTGTTATATGAATGATATTCAGGTAAAGGTCATTGGATTTCATAGATAACCACATAATAAAATGAGACTGTATGAACTTCAACATGCATGTATCATTAAGCTAAGAGGAAGGAAATGTATAAGCATATCATGGTGTTGGTGAATGAGAATGATGATCATGAGATATTTTCGAATGATTCCTTGGTAGAAATGGAATGGATGATGTAGCAATGGGGAATGTGGCAATGACACTTGAATTTTGGAAATTTCGTATTCAAATTCTTTAATTCAATTCATCACGTGTCTTGTTCTAGATCCATCTACAACTTTGCAAAAGTATTCTTGTTGAGACATTGTTGGGACAAGATCCTAAGAACTTGAGATTTGAACATGGAACAACATCTCCTAAAATTGCATATTCATTATTGGATTTTTGGAGATCATTCTCATTTGACATGAAATTAGTCTTCAAAAATTACTTGTGCATGGATTGATCTCTCAATCCTCCCAGGACCTGCAAAAAAACAACCACTTAATTGCAATAAAACATGAGATCATGGAAGAAGATAAGTGTACAGGATCTATTTATCTAAGAAATATGAAAAAAAAAATTATTTACTTATAAAAAAAATCCAAGGAAAAATGAATGAAGCAAAATTCATTTTATACTTGTTGAGGAGTGGTGACCGCCTTAGTCAACCTGGAAGTATTTTGTTGATAATTTCTTTGTTTCTTGTCAAATTTGAGTAATTCTAAATACAAATAAAAATATATTCATAGGGATACTTTCAATAGAAACAAGTTTTAAAAATTTCTTAAGGTGATATGCCAAATTTGCTGAGTAATAGTTTGCATGCTAGTGTTGTTTGTGAGTTCCTGCCTAGACCAACAGTCACTAAATAAAGTACAAATTTTTCATTTGATGTCAGGTTGACTTGATTCAAATTGGATATGAAATTATACTCACATATCTATCTCCAATATAATTATGTTTGGAATCCTTGAAGAACTGATGGGTCAAATATGCCAATGAACAACCTAGGAGACAAAGTTTTAGGAGTGTTGATTTGGGATAGTAAGTTAGTATTTTGGGTCTAAATTTCTCATATGATATAGAAATTGAGTGATTCAAATTGTGTTGTAAAATATATTCATAGGAAAAAATACCCTAGAAAGAATTTTTCGATATCTATCCATTTAGGCATCCAAAAAGTGAATGTCCCAACTTTGTCCTTGACCTTCCTACTCTACACCCAGTCAATGTTTTGGTCATAACGTTTCCATTTGAGATCCAAATTGAGTGATTCAAATTGGGTTATAAACTATAATTCAAGGTAAATTTAGGATAGAAACAAGTTTTGAAAATATGCCCATTTGGTCTCTAAATATGACTGTCCCAATTATGTTTTTAGTGAATTCACCAAATCAACTTGCCATAAAATTCAATAAACAAGCGATAACTCCTAAATGGTGATCTGAATATGTGTGAATGTTCATAGGAATATATTATCCAATGGAATACATCAACATACCAAGAATTTTAAGCATCTACTGCCTATATTGACTTACACAATGTGTTGCAACAACTGTTGGAACTCCTAGAAAATGATATGACTTTTAAAATAAGATTTTTGTTTTTTTGTGGGTACATTATTTTCAATGTAATATGTTAAAAATAACCCAAAATGTTATATGAAAATGAAAACCAACCACATATCATGATGATTGTATAAGTCTCAAACTTGAAGGTTTCTATATCCCCTTTCACTTTCTTCAGTAAAATTCTCATTCACCAATGTCTTCTTCCTCTTGCCAACTTCCTCAAGAATACAGATCAATCCTTTAGCATTTACTATGATTGGTATTCATGCTAACAAGAGTATATATCAACACATGACATGGCTTGATACATTGTTGTCTTCTCTCACTTTCCATTGTACCACTTGATCATTATTTCTGGTGCATCCATCACTCTCCTAGATGGTGGAACATAAACACAAAATAGTGACATGAATCTATTGTTACACTTAGAGTTGTGGAAATGGTCAACCATTGGTGTTGCAACAACATTCAACCATTGGTGTCTCAACATCGCATTCAGTGTTGCAGCATCGTGACCAATGTTGCAACAATTGTGGTAGCACCTGCAACCCGCTTTTAAACTGCTTTCTGACTTGTAAAAGTTATTAGTGACGGACCTCCCAATCACCTTCCTAATTTCTCAAGAATATAACTAGAAGGAATGTACATTTAATTTTTAATCTGGGGTCATGTGATACTTGCGAACTTTCGTGCACAATATATGCAGGAACAACCATTCTTTCTACATGTTGCAATCATAGTGGCAATGCTTATCTTCGTTGAAAGAGTATGGTAAACTCACACTATTGGAAAGGTTCTAAAGCTAATTGGAAGGAAAGTAAACACACTAACTGAAATTAAACACATCACTTGTACATAAATAAATATTAATCTAATTTCTCTTGAAATTAAATCATGCATGCATAAAGTAAATGTCACGCTTGCAAGACTATGATACTAGTTGGGAACCAACAATACCTTTGGGCCAATCATTGGTACTTAAGAATAATGAATGAGAACTATTTTTACTCTAGGGCCTAATATCAACCTGAGTGTCAAGAATGAATCATTGATCATCCTATAGACATATTCCCATCTATCGAGACACCTAGGTAACCATCCACAATGCTCTTCAGTTCTATAGGAGAACATTCTGGGTATGAGATGTATCAATCATCAATCTTGGACTCTCTATAACACAATAGTCTTACAAGTAACTTCTACTCTGCTAGAAAAGTAGACGACATAATTGCAGGAAAGGAAATATCACACTTCCGGGAAAGGAAATATTGCACTTACAGGAAAGTAAATTAATCCAATCTATTCCTTGCCAAAGTGATTCCTGCCCATTACTTAGACCAACAAACATAACCATTTTGTTAAGCTCAGTAAATAATAAAACTCAACTTAAAATGCAATGGTATTAATTTCATTCAATCCTACATGAATGATTAATTAAATAAGCATTAAGCAAATGGACAAAACCATGCATAATTAACTAAATAAACATAACCACACAACAAGAAATCTATTACAGAAATTAATAAATCCTATGAAATTTAATTAAGCAACAAGAAACCGAAGGGACCATCTAAACTATTTGGCACTCTATTCTAGTGGAGTAGGCCTTGCCTCCATAGAAGAGAGTGCTGGTATTTATTCTACATAACCACTCATTTCATTCACACATAAATTAAAGAAATCAATTCATTATAATTTGTAAAAGAAACAAATCAAACTAATTAAATAATTCCAAAGGAACTAAATCAAACTAATTAAATAAATCAAACTACTAAATAACATACTATGGAAATTATGATATGAGAAATGAATAAATTACTGATGAATTACTCCATCATCATTCAGACAATGCTCTAAGAGTCCCCCCCTCGAATGATGGAGAGAGTTCTCTTTTATACATGAATTCGATGGAAGCTAATAACAACAAAAACCCACTTATGGATTTACGAATCCATAGTGGTTACAACAATATTCTAAATAACTAATGGTTTCCATTATCCTTGCTAATAATTAGCAATAAATAATTTACTCCAAGAGTTTAGTTAACATCCAATCTTGCTTTAGAATCCCAAGATCCTTTCTAACTAATCTCTTTGTCTTAACATCCAATATTTTTTCATATCTGATATTTTCCATTAAGGTCCAAATTCTTGACATATCTTTGGTTGTAAATTAATTTCCTTGAATTCTCCATAATTATTTTGTAGAGTAATGACAATTGCTCAAGGTTCCAATCGAATTACAATTCTTTGGACAAGTTGAAGTAGGGGGAAGTGTAGACATTTGTATGGAATTGAAACAGGCGTAAATGGAACCACTTGTAACATGCATAAGTGCAACAACTGTAACATAGGTGGAAGTGAAACCACTTGTAACATGCATAAGTGCAACAACTGCAACATAGGAGGAAGTGCAACAGTCAGAAGTGAATCCACTTGTAATATACAGAAGTGCAACAACTATAACATAGGCAGAAGTGTAGTAGGTGGAATTGCAACCACTGGTAACATGCGTAAGTGCAACAATTGTTGAGGATCAAAATACATCATGTGGCGATGTCTCAACTTGTACAACAACTTGTCTGGCACATTATCTTCAAAGATTAATGCAAACATGGTATTTTTCTAATGTTTATTCATAAATTCATGTTAAATACTAAATAAATATAATGGAAACACATTAATTCTAAATTCAGAAAAATAATGGATCAATACATGGTATAGGTAAGAGTAAAATGGTTAAATGTGGAAAGAGACGATGTAAAAAGATGCCATTTCTAGAGCCCATCATCTCCCCCAGACTAGAAATGTTGCATGTCCTCATGAAACCCAATACACCTATATCAACCAGACTATAGGGACTTTTCTCTTTCTGCAATGCATGTCTTTCTCTAGAGTTGAAACAACCTGTTGGAGCAGTTGTATGAGAGTAGCAACAATCTTATTTAACCATTTTCTCTCAAACTGCTAACTGGGCTTTTCTGGAATTTTGTGAGCATATTTTTACTAATTAAATGCTCCTCCATACCAAAAATATAGAGTCTTTTGATGCATAGATTTCAAGATAAATGGAAAATGGATATAGGTGACGATGGCCATTCTCTCAAAAACAGTGAATTGGATTGGTGATAACTTTACTAAGTTTGTTCATTTTGATATGATGCATGTCTCCTCCAAATTTCATGCCAATCGGGTGTACTGTTTGTGAGATATTCTCAATTTAATTCCTTCACTTAATGAAAAAAATAGAGTAGCAACAACATTGTTATAACATGAATAAAAAAAACAAATAACTCATGATATGGTGGTATTTTATGACTTTTTATTGGTTCTTGTGTGATAGAAACAAAATTTCCTCTTCTTCTATTGGTACTATTTCTTATGTGACAATAACACAAGTTTTTTTTCCTTCTCACCATGCTAGTTCTTGTGTGGCAACAAGGGCTTATTTTGTTGTTCCTCTGTTGGTTCTTGTGTGGAAACATGGGATTCTTTTGTTGTTCCTCTGCTGGTTCTTGTGTGGTAGCAGAGGATCCTTTTTCTTGTTCCCCTGCTGGTTCTTGTGTGGCAGTAGGGGCCTCTACTAGTTTTGAATCCTTCTCGCATAACTGAAACCATCCTTAGGTGTTACATGAATAGTGGAAATAGTTGCTCCTTCACGTGAGAACTTATTGACCTGTCATGTCATAGATATATCCCTGTGGAAAATACTAGCTTGGTCCATGAAGAATTCCCATTTTTCACACTAGCATGAACTAAAATGGAGATTATCATAGGTTTGAAACAACTTAATACCCTCTCCACTAGTGCTTCAAGATCACAATCCTTGGGATTGTAGCCTATTGTCTCAAAAATTATGCATATGTATTGGAGCAGAGATGAACAAGAATGACAAGGGATAGTTGTGGGATGTAAAGGTGATGGTATCCCCACCCAGAATGAAGAGATTTTCCACACTCAAAAAATGGGAAAATGTGAGGAAGCAGGACTGAGGCCTAAGTGGCTTTCCAAATACAAATCCATAGCATCCAATGAATTCAAATTAAATAAAAGAAAAATAAACATACCTGCACTTACCTAAGAAGTCCATGAGCTTCGGCAACACCATTTTTAGAGGCAAGAGATATGATATGGTACACAATGATGTAACATATTTGCACATAAGAGAAGTGTGGAGCTTGGAAATTTGGAACATGCTGTGAGTTGTAAACTAGGATCTGGAGAAACTTTTTGATGGAGCAATGCAATTTGGAAACCTTATTTAGAGAGAAACTTGATGGAATTGTTTATTTATGAATTTATTTGCAAACCTTGTCTGCCAGCAAGCTAGTTTTCAAACAAGATTTGTCTAAATGTGCCTAGAGAGTTTTCACAGTCATGAATTTTATTCCTAAGGAACACTCGCCAACAAACTGGATTTCAAACATTCCAAGGTCTGATGGTGCCTGAGACAAACTTTCACCGTCAAATTTATTAAGGAAAGGATGACAAGGAAAATCAACATTGTAAGTGAGCTAGGTCACCTTATTACATGGGTTAAGGATGGTTGGAGAGAAATGTAGGAAGTGGTGATGATGAAGTTGAGATCTAATAGTAGTGGTTATCAAAAGAATGGAAGAGATTCAAAAGTAACCGCATAAACAACATATATTTCATGATTCTTCAACAATATGTAATTATTATGAACCAGGAAGAAGGAAATACATGGCCATACCGTGGTACTGATGAAAGACTTCAATTGTAGCAATGGTATTGGTGACATGACAATCAAACTTGATTTTTGGAACTCTAGTATTCAAATAATCCATCCTTTATCTTATTCTGGATCCATATGAATAAAAGCAATGTGACTGGTAGGTATTACAACAATGTCCTGGTGTTGCAACTTCTATGTGAAAATGGAAAGGGAAAAATGGAATGGGGGTGGGAAAAATGAACACGGGGATGCAAATGGAGTTGCGACCAAGGGGAAATAAAAAAACAGGGCTATGAGTGGAGTTGGATCCAAGGGAAAAAATAAATGGGTGGATGAAGGTAGGGCTGCAAATGGAGTTGCATCCAAGGGAAATGGAAATGGGAAGATGAAAGTAGGGCTGCAAATGGAGTGGAAACCAAGGGAAAGAGTGGAAATAGAGCTACAAATGGAGTGGTATCCAAGGGAATTGTAACAAATGGATTTGGAAACAATGGATAAGTGCACCAATAGGGAATTGTTTCAACATTCTAGAACTACAATAGCTATAGCACTCCAGAGTTGCAACAACTGTGTAGAATATTTGGTTGGATGTTGATATGTCCTTTCCAACCACTTTTTCATTAATTAACCCTTTTTAATCATTCCATATTATACAACAAAACTTAACACTTTCCATGTAATAAAGTGTGAGATTATGGAAAAAGAAAGGTGATCAAGCTCTCTTCACCCATGTAAAAAATTGATAGGTAGTGCATATAAGATAGATCAAAAGAATGATAAACAAAGAGAATTCCCACTTAAATCAAGTATTTAGTTAAAACAAATGTGGTAATAAATGTCATACAACAAGAGCCTGACATAATCACCATGGAAATCCATGGAGTGTCTCATTATCCATGAATCAAATGCCACATTTTGTTTATGAAATTTGGATTCTTGTATGACGGGGTTTATGATAATTTAATAAAAACACTATGACCATCACTAACCAACCATGTAATTTTAGACCAAAGAGAATCAATCAATGATGAAAAATGGAAATAATGAAAATTAATCGTACCTATTCATCAATCTTGATGGCTTCTACTGCCCCTTTCACTTTCTTCGGTAAAATTCTCATTCACCAATTCCTTCTTTCCCTCGCCAACTTCCTCAATTGTTGTCTTCTCCTGTTGTCCACTATGCCATTTGATATTTTTGATGATAGTTGCAACGAACATAATTGTAGAAATAGATTTACAGCAGTAGGTAGAGTCGCGACATTAGGAAGTGCACCAACAGAGTTGGAGCAACATGCAAAGTCATGACAATAGGAAGTGAAACAACATGCAGAGTCATGAAAATCAAAAGTGCAACAAAAAAGTTGCAACAATGAGAGTTGCAAAAACAAGAGTTGCAACAACAAGATTTGCAACAACAAGAGATGCAACAACATGATTGCAAGAATATGAGTTGCAACAATGTAGACAATATTGCAACACCTGTAACCTTCTTGCAAAAGAGATTAGTGTGGTGGTCGACTCTTATTGCACCGAGTGTTTTGGGGATTCTTTTTCTTTTATTTTTACAATACTAAAAATGGAATACACTTCACAAAAAAATAAAATATATGCTAAAAATGTTCTAAATACACACTTATAAAAAAAAACAAAAATTGATGATAGAAAGAATTTTGCACCCTTGACAGTTCCCCTTAAATGATGCCAAAAATGACGGACCTCCCTATCACCTTCCTAATTTCTCAAGAAGATAACTAGAAGGAATGTACATTTAATTTTCAATCCGGGGTCGTGTGATACTTGCAAACTATCGTGCACAATATATGCAAGAACAACCATTCTTTCTACGTGTTGCAATCATAGAGGCAATAATTATCTTCACGGAAAGAGTATGGTAAATTCACACTATTTGCAAGGTTCTAAGGCTACTTGAAAGGAAAGTAAACACATTGACGGAAAGTAAACACATCAATTGTACATAAATAAATATTAATCTATTTGATCTTGAAATTAAATCATGCATGCAGAAAGTAAATGTCACACTTGGAAGACTATGATACTAGATAGGAACCAACTGTACCTTTGGGCAAATCATTAGTACTAAAAAATATTGACTGGGAACCCGTTGTACTTCGGCGCCTAACATCAACCTAAGTGTCAAGAATGAATCATTGATCATCCTATAGACATATTCCCATCTACTTAGACACCTAGGTAACCGACCACAATGCTCGCCAGTTCTCTAGGGGAACAATCTAGGTACATGATGTATCAATCATCAATCCTAGATTCTCTATAACACAACAGTCTTACAAGTAAATTATACTCTGGTAGGAAATTAGATGCCACAATTGCAGGAAAGGAAATACCACACTTGCGGGAAAGGAAATATTTCACTTGCAGGAAAGTAAATTAGTCTAATCTATTCCTTGCCAAAGTGATTCCTTCCCGTTACTCGGACCAACAAACATAACCATTGTGTTCATCTCAGTAAAGAATAAAATTCAACTTAAAATGCAATGGTATTAATTTCATTCAATCCTACATGAATGATTAATTAAATAAAAATTAAGTAAATGGACACAACCATGCACAATTAACTAAATAAACATAACCATGCAATGAAAAATCAATTACAAAAATTAATAAATCCTACGAAATTTAAATAAGCAACGAGAAACCGAAGAAACCATCTAAACTATTTGTCACTCTGTTCTAGTGGAGTGCACCCTCCCTCTATAGAAGAGAGTACTGGTATTTATTCTATATAAGCACTCATTTCATTCACACACAAATTAAAGAAATCAACTCATTATAATTTGTAAAAGAAACAAATCAAACTAATTAAATAATTCCAAAGGAAATAAATAAAACTAATTAAATAAATCACAAAGGAAATAAATCAAACTACTAAATAACATACTACGAAAATTACGATATGAGAAAGAAAGAAATTACTAATGAATCACTCCATGATCATTCGGACTACTCTAAGAGTACCCCCCTCGAATGATGGGGAGAGTTCTCTTTTATTCTCAAATTCAATGGAAGCTAATAATAACAAAAACTTAGTTATGGATTTAACAAATCCATAATGGTTACAACAATATTCTAAATAGCTAATGATTTCTATTTTTTTTGTTTGTTAATTTGTGCAGGACCTGCAATTAACCTGTGGCTTGAGAAACCGTGACTCAGGGGCATCTAAGCCTTCAAAATCACCCAGGGATCGCACCCGGCCTGAGCCACACCAACCCTTAACATGGTTGGATTTTTTGTCCCCGCAGGTTTTGAACCGGTGACTTTAACATCACATAGTGTCTTAACAACACACTCCGTCACCAACTGTCCTACACCTCGGGGACAGCTAATGATTTCTATTATTCTTGCTAATAATTAGCAATAAATAATTGACTCCAAGATTTTAGTTAACAACCAATCTTGCTTTAGAATCCAAAGATCCTTGCTAACTAATATCTTTGTCTTAACATCCAATATTTTGTCATATCTGATATTTTCCATTAAGGTACAAATTCTTGATGTATCTTTGGTTGTAAATTAATTTCCTTGAATTCTCCATAAATGTTTTGTGTAGTAATGACAACTTCTCAAGGTTCCAATCAACTCAAGGTTCTAATCGACTTACAAGTCTTTGGAAAAGTTGCAGTAGGGGGAAGTGCAATAGGAAGAAGTGCAACCACTTGTAACATGCATAGTGCAACAAATGTAACATAGGTAGAAGTGAAACCACTTGTAACATGCATACGTGCAACAAATGTAACATAGGCAGAAGTGAAATCACTTGTAACATGTGGAAATGAAAAAACTGTAACATAGGAGGAAGTGTAGCAGGCGAAAGTGCAACCACTTGTAACATGCATAAGTGAAACAACTATAATATAGGTGGAAGTGCAACAGGAGGAAGTGTAGTCACTTGTAACATGCAGAAGTCAAACAACTATTGAGGATCAAAATACATCCCGTGGCGATGTCTCAACCTATACAACTTGTCTAGCACATTTTCTTCAAAGATGAATGCAAACATGGTATTTTTCTAATGTTTAATCACAAATTCATGTTAAATACTAAAGAAATATGATGGAAACACATTAAGTATAAATCTCGCAAAATATTGGATTAATACATGGTCTATGTAAGAGGAAAATGGTTAAATGTGGAAAGAGATGGTGTAAAAATACGCGATTTCTAGAGCACGTCAATTTTTATGATGACCGACTCTTACTGCACTAGGTGTTTTGGGGGTTCTTTTTGTTTATTCTACAATCCTAAAAATTAAACACACCTCACAAGATGAAAGGAAACACATGCTAGAAAAAATTCTCAATGCACACTTAACAAAACAAACAAAATCGATACTAGAAATAATATTGCACCATTGACAGTTCCCCGATAATGACGCCAAAAACATCGGGTATTTTAATCGCCTCCTTAATTTCTCACGAAGATAGTTAGAAATATTGTGCATTTAATTGTCAGTCTGGGGCTCGTATTGAACATGTGAACTATCACACACTTTATATGCAGGAACATATACTCTTTCTATGTGTTGTATTCATAGTGTCAATGATTACCTTTGTATTCAGAGTATAGGCAATTCTCAAGCTTTGTAAGGCTCTACAAAAATCCACACTTGCAATAATTGAAAGCACACTTTTTGAAAAAAAGCAAATATCACACTTGCAGGAAAGTAAACATCACACATTTCGAAAAGGAAACAAACATGCTGGAAATGAAACAAACCAACTACAGTTATCAAGAGTATGAATCAATTGTGTCCCGAAGAAACCCTAACAATATAATTCTAGGAATACACACTTGCTTGAAAACAAACACACGAGATCCAGGTATCAAGAGTATGAATCAACTATCTCCCGAAATAACCCCAACTATGTGCAGTAAGACTAATTGCATAATTGAAATACTAAATTACTCTTGCAGAATCGAAATAAAACACCACACTTGTTGAAAATAAATCACACATGTTGAAAGGAAATTGATTAACTACTTGCTAGAAAATAAACTAAATGAGTCCTCAAAATCAGAGCCCAATCCTTGCTAATATGATCCCTGTCATTACCCAGACCAAGAAATATAGTCATTGTGTTAAGCACAATTATTCAATCAGCATAAAAGAATGCAAACTAAATATGAAATGTAATGGGAATGAATAAACAAATGCAATTCTATGCGAATAATCAACTACATAATTTAAATAAAAATTAACAATTAAACATGTCATGATTGCAATAAATCTAATGAAAAAATTAATTAATTAAATAAATCAGTATACTATAAATCTGCAAAATAAATCAAATTAATTAAATCACATGCTATGGAAAATTAATTAAATCATATGCTAAAAATTAACAATTAATGAATAACTCCAATATCTTTTGCTAACAATTAGTAATAAATAATCCAAGATATTTTGCTAACAATTAACAATAAATAAATGTAAAGATATTTTGCTAAATAATTCCAAGATATTTTTCCCAAGAATTCCAAGATTCTTGGTTAACCACTCAAATTAATATTTTTTCTTGGAATCACAATTATATCCATATATTTAATTTTCTTAGATTAATATTATTGTTGCATGGATCCATAATTGTCACGGAGAGTAGTAACAACACGACTCATGGTTCTAGTGGCTCATAGTTTCGGTGTTGGATCATGGTTCCGATAGTTCAAGATTCCAATTGTAGCATCTTTCTTTGGATGAGTTGCATCATCAAATAGTTCCGTGAGGAGTTGCAACAACTGCTGTAAGGAGTTGCAACAATGAGTTGTAGGGTAGAATATATCCCTGACGATTTGCAACATAGAATAGTTCCCTAACAAGTTGCAACGTAGAATATTTCCCTGAAGAGTTGCAACAACCATTGTAAGGAGTTGCAACAATGAGTTGCAGTAGTTGTGTTACAACACTCCAGAATTGCAATAGTTGTCAATCCAGAGTTGCAACACTCGAGAGTTGTAGTAGTTATCAAGAAAAGGTTGCAACACTCTAGAGTTGTAGCAACCAACAATAGAGAGTTGTAATAGTGGGAACCAAAACACATCCTATGGCGATATCACAATCTGCTCAACAATATGTCTGACACATCATCTTTGCAAATTAACTCAAAGATAAATGAAAATATGATATTTTTCTAATGTTTAATCATAAATTCATGTAAAGTACTAAAATAATGTAATAGAAACACATTAAGTCTAAATCCTGCACAATAATGGATTGATACAAGGTCTAGGTAAGTAGAAAGGGGTTAAATGTAGAGAAATATGGTATAAAAAGATGTCATTTCTGGAGGATGTTAGGCCAAAAATTCTAGAAGTAGTCTCACAAATGGTGAGTGAATGATGATGAAATGAAAGTGGTAGTGCTAGCCTTCTTATATGATGCTAGTTCTCCTCATTTTTCCACATAAATTAACAAATGTTTAATCCAAATGGGGTCGAAAACTTATTTAACATTTACAAGATGAAAAAAGTGTAAAATAAATCAAAGTAGCCCACACGTGTGAGACATCAAGCCTCCTTAGTCAAGGAGGGGGCCTCCAAAGGACATGTGGCATCAACATGGAGTGGAGGGGGGAAAACAATATCTTTCCTCACTCAAAATCATGCCAACATCGTTAATACCCCAGGAATCCTCCAAACCCTAGCTCCATCAAACCCTAGAAGATGATGCCATCATCAAACTAGGCCCAACGTCCAAGATTTGAGGGATATGTCTAGGCTCTATGGAGCCACATATCGTCTCTTCCATCTCTTTGAATTTATTCTACTACAACATTCATGATTCAAGTGAGGAATAAGCTCTGAGGTACTCTACCCAGCCTATGGGATACCATCCCATATGTGTTTCATCATGACTGAATCTACTTAAACCATTCCCATCTATCCATCGTTAAAGGTTCTAAGGATGTGAGAGTCGATGTCTGAGGGTGGTGGTGAGTCACTGGATGACCCATTTCTCTTCATCACACATGCCAAGGTCCTGGAATAAAGGAACAATGTGTTAGGTACAAGCCCAGGATGTCCCTCAAAGAACCATGTCATGTCCATCCAAGACAAATCAAAGTATAGAACATGGTTGATGAAGGTTCATAAGAAACATTAGTCCTTAAATCATGCAAATTAAGTTGTGACTTAAGATATAATCCATGTAAGACAATTCACCTCATTATCCCCTTCGAGCATTACACCATCTTGTTGAGCACTCAACACACCCTAAAAAGCCTATGTCAAATTTTTACTTTTTGGGTACCACTTGATCTTTGCATTGTCTGATTTGACTTCATTTTGAGAAATGTTTTGTCTTTGCTTATTATCGTGACTCTCATAATCTATTCAGGTTTTTTTGAAAATTATGAAACCCTGTGACTTAAAAGGCATTAACACCTGAATAAAGAATCAACAGCCAAAACACTTCACCCGACAAGCTCATATTTGACATTGGAAGGAATTCAAAGAAGTCAAAGAGCCACTCAGGAAACCTCAGTCACCGAGCATCGATATCCATTAGCATCGACAATAGGAGGTGTTTGTTTGTGTCAAAGTCTTTCATAAGGATATCATCGATAATCGATTCCCCTTTGGCATCAGTAAAAGACGAGAGGAATAAACATTAACAAAGAAAGAAAAGATATTGCCGATAGATGATACCCGACGCGCTTATGAGAATCGCAGAAAACCTAAAGGGGTCTCAACAAACATTCTAGCCGTGCTAAAGGATATTCCTGATCGTCAATCCTCGATGCGTTTTCGACATAGGGACTTTTTCGAGGAAGCTAATCGGAAGAAAGCACTTGATAGGTTTATCACTGATCGCCGATCCTGGATACTTTTCAGCATCGAAAAGATAAGGTTTGTTTTAGAACGAATAACTTAAGTAAAGTCCCGACTCTAATTAATACATGCGAATTAGGTCATCGGTCTTCAATGCCACGCATCTTTACCAGATTGGAGAATCGCACGGTCTAGTTTTACCCTGATTCATCCTTGGTTCCCTAGGTCTGAGTCACACCTCCGAGTCATCTTTTCCATGACAACATTGTACGATAAGATTTATCGGCGTTAGAGGTTTTTGGCAGAAGGACATCAATGAAAACGCTCATAACACATCCCCGATCCCCGATCCACCCACTAAGAGAGCGACATGATGGGACATTTTAGTTTTAAATACAATCAGATTTTGGGAATTTAAGGAGATCATTAATACCAAATCCCGCATTAGTTTCTATCCCATGTGCCAATCAAAATAGCCGTTTAAAATCCCCGATAGACCACATCACCCCCCACGCTTCCACCATCAACCCACGATGAATTAAAGTTATGGAAATTCAATGACAAATCTGTTTAAATTTCACTCATCACCCGAATTGAATGGTTGATGCGATAGGGTAAGTTCTTCCCTGGTTTAAATTCTCTCGAGCTGTTGTAAACAAAATCACTCTGAGTGCAAGGAAATTCAGAGCATCCAAATAATAAAGATGAGTTATTCGAAGGCTGCAAAGATACCGTGAGTATCAAAGTAACCGGGTTTATCAATCTTTACAGGTATGTATCCAAGTATGTGGATTTTACATGGCTGCAAATTATGTGTTTTCTATCTGGTTTTGTTCTTTACACAGTCTCTGAAGGTTTATTTTAATTACAGGAACAATTCTTCCAATAAAGGCAACCACCAGACAATAGCCGAGGGAAATGAAGCTGAAAGAACTAGAGGTAGGTGAAGGCTCCTCTCCAGGGGCCGGAAAACAATTAGAATACACTTTGTGGCTCGAACCTGTCATTAAGACAACGATGAAGAAGGTTTTCATCCAACCTCCGACCTTTGGAGATATAGAGGCAAGCACAAGGTCCAAGACGACACTCCCACATTGGGGAGAGCTCTTTAAAAATATCAGTTGGGAGGAATACTTGGAATATATCCCACATAGTGATCCATATGTAAGAGTGCTCGACAAAGAAGTGTTCCCAAACATCTGACAATCGTATTTGCATATGGTGGCGAGAAGAACCCCTTTTTTTCCCTGTATTGAAGTCCTGAAGTGGCTCATCGACCACACATAAACATATAAATTCTTAATCAACGATGACAATGGTGGGTGTATTGGATTGTTCCTTCTGGTAGAGGTCCAGAAATACTACAAACTCTGAGACCCCGAGGAGTGTCTAAATACATATTTTGTCGTGAAGTTATACGAGCACCACAACACCATCCGGGTAATGGCCTCATGGTGGAGGGAAGACAAGAAAAACACCAATCGGAGGACTGACTAGTACCATAAGACCAACTTAAGGGAGCCATACATCTGTTTAATGGCTCTCATCTGTCGATTATATGGAGAGAAGGACTGCTCTAGATTTTCAGAGGCTTGGATGCATTTGGCTTACATAGTCACGATCTCCGGGAGCGGTTTCAACTGGGGATCGATCATTTCTAAAAAATGAGCATATATATACAACAAGCTTAGATGCTGAAGGAAGGAGAGATGCTATTTTTCTACATGGATTCATATTTTCTTGATGTCATGTGTGCCAGAAACATCTTCGCGGGCATGAATCTGAGTTGGCATGTCGCAGAGGTCCCGGTCCACGTCTATTTTAGTGTGCTATGGGAGAACATGTATAAAAGGTCTTACTCCCTCATCTGCGATGAATTCATCACATGGATTTATTGCCATTCTCTTTAAGAAGGAATACCCGAGACTATCGGTCGCGACCAAGAAAATGATTTCCAAAGTAGGCCACTGGTACTTGGATGAGCGCAACACACATATCAGGGTGTTCAAGGCCACCAAAGCACCACATATCCTACCAACGCATATCCTAGACCGGCTTGTGGTGGGAGACATATTCTATGAAACAATTTTGCAAGGCTACAACACCACCCTAGTAAAGGACAAGAAGCAAGCATTCATTCCCTATGGTTTCCATGTAGGTTTCTACTTGGTTAAAGATACATCTCAAGCCAAAAAAGAGGGACTGAGATAGCTCGAGTTTAGGTTCCAGATAGGCTGATTCTGCAAGCATGATCCAAAGGGCCTAGTCTTACAACACGCTTCACAAGTGTTGTCCTGCTGGCTGTACGCCCACGAAAAATTTGAAGATGAAGTCTTCACGAAAAATTCCTAGGACTGGGATGAGGTGGTAGCAAGGATGGCCGACCCCAAAATGACCAAGTTCAGGGCCATGAGCCTGGATGAACAGGATATGACCATAGAGCAATCATCTCAAGAGGCCCTCATATCCAGAGAAGAAATCAAAATGGCATAAGAAACAAAGGTTCCCCTGGTGGCCCCAGTGCAAGATAGAGGATTCCCATGACACACGATGCAAGAGAAAGGGGATTTCTCATGATATAACATGCACAATGATTAATTGATCAACTACAATATGACCCAAACCTCATAGTAATGATAGGTTCCCCTACCAACAACCTAGATGAAATCCGGGTAGGTCCAAGCAGCCCTGAGATAATAGAAATTGATGAAATCGTCGGGTTAGATAACCTTGGAATTGAAATGCCACTGGCCGGATCACCGAGGGATGTTTCGGCTTAGTCGAAGATAGTAGGAACATCAGGGAGAACAAGTGCACCAAAACCCCTCCGCGAATTGATAAACATCTATGATGATGAAGAAAGTTTGGAGGTATCCCTGGTGACTCCTGTACAGATCACAGAGGAAAAGGAGCCCGAGAAGGCATCTTCCCCAGCTCCCGACGCTAAATATCGGAGCCCTTCATAGAATGACCAGGAGGTCGAAATTTTCTTAGACACTGAACTACTCGAGGTACCGAAAACTCAAAAGGATAGTCCGATGGACGAGCCAGGGTCAGGCGAACAAAAAGAAGAAGCTCCTCAACAAGAAATTGACATCTCAATGGCCGATTATCAAGTAAGTACTAAGCCTACCTCTGATGCTTCAATTTCAACTAGTACTCAACCTCTCGATGAGAAAAAAACAGAGGTCAGACCTTCAGAACACATAAAGGAGGTTTAAGAACCCAGTCTTGAACAAATATACACCATCTAGAGCCTGGGAAATATGCTCACCTGGGGAGATCAACAAATCCCTGAACCTGTGGATGAAGTCACTGACATACATGCCATCGCCTATGAACATAAAAGGAAATATATCATGAATATAACCACCAAGAAGAGGATGATTACTCTAGATCTCTTCATCCTCATCACCCCAGAGGAAAAACTAATCAAAATAGAGCATGCCAAGACATCCAAACTTATCGGTGCAAGGATGAAATCACAGATGCCACCCTGGAAAGAGAGAAAAGGGATGAAGAGGAGATGGGTGCTAGTCTGAAGGAATGGGAACATTTCTGCCACTTGGAGAAATATTATCAAGACACCACACAGGCCGCGATCTTCCTAAGGAGCAAATTCCAGGAGGCCTACAAAAAATTTACAGATGAACGACACCTATTCACTAGAAGGATAGTCAAGCTTCAAGAAGACACCCTCATAGCACTAGTGATGTGAAAGGATATGGAGAGGTGATATGAGAAAGAACACCAATCCATGGAAAGGATCGACTATATCAATGCGGTGCAATAGGGCCAAGACGTCAAAGAGCATGACATCTGGGTGCTAAGGGAAAGAAACATCGATCGCATAAGGAAATCAACCGAATATTGGGTAAAAACGACTCATGAACCTCATTGGTAAATCCAAGAGAAATGGGTCGAGTGCGAGAAGAGGTGGACCAAGATCAACCGGGAAATGAGAGACATCAGCCTCCCCGAATTCAACACACCTGATGACTTTGTTGACTTGCACGACATATTCAAATCACATGTCGAACAAGACTCAACATGGGATGCGGAAATAGAAAAGGTGGTAGACAAGGCACCAGGACAGGTGCAACAGTTCATGGAGAACCCGATTAAATATCGAGCCATGTTGCAGAAGTTAAGTGCCAGAATAGTCAAGTATCAGGCATGGTCAGTAGATATAAGAGAGATCCTTTCGACCCCAATGGAAAAAAATACATTCCCGTATGCTAACACATGTGAGGATCTCTTTGTCAAATGGTCAGAGTACGAGAAGAGTCATCCACTCAAGTAATATCATTTGACGACTCTTTCAAGAATGATAGAAGAAAGCGCCATGTGGCGAGTTTTTTTTACTTAGATACACTTTAATAGTTATTTTTAGTTAATAGTATGTTATAAATAGGAGGATTGACCTGTTATAAGAGGTCGATGGTTGTTGCAAAGACCCTCTTTTTTTGGATTTGTAAAGAACTATTTCAGAGTTGCCTTAATTGAGAAGTCAGGTTTAGGACCAGAGACAAGTTTGTGTTTTTCATCAAAAGTGTGTGTGTGATTGGATGTGAAGAATAATTATTTCTAATTTCATCTCATGAATGGATGCTGTAACGAGTAAGATCTTCTAAATTTGTTGATGAGTTATCTCATTCAATTCTTTTTACAGTTCTTTTATTTAATGATGAAAATTAAATTATTGTGTTATTATGTGATTGATGATTAGAGTTAAGGAAACTATTTTTCTTTCCATCGTTGATCGCATGCATGTTTTCTTATGATAAATTGTATGTTAGTCAATATTTGGAACACCAACAGGTTAATGTATTAGTACTAGGCTTGTGGTGGAGAATCATTGTTTGCACGCTAGAGTGAAAGGGTTATCCTGAGCTTAGCCTTCTCCAATAGTTAAGTTTTCCCACTCTGTTACCTAGTTGGTTTATACCATATTTTCATCTTGTATCGATCCCACCTATAAGAGAAAATACAAAAGAGAACATTTGAACTGAAGGAGGATATTTCACCAGAAAACGTAAAGCCCATCAATTAGTTGGCTGGATTGCGAGATCTGGAGAACCATTCCACTATTAAATGTTGCAGAGTCTAATTGGGTCTCGATGGAGGGTTTGGTTCCTACTGTTGAGTTTAAGGGATTTAGGACCCCTCAACAGAATTGTCACTAGAAGGAGGGCCGAGAATGAATGGCTGACAATATATTTAACATAATATTTCAGACAACTTGTAGATTCAAAACAACCCACATGCATGGCTAGTCATTCCCAATATAGCCCACACACACTGAGTACTCCTGAAACGATTAACTCACCCCAACACGAGGAATAACATCTATTCCCTGATATACCTTACGCTCTTCCTCATGAGGAATTGAACCAATTCAGAAGAATCACAAGAGCTTATGCCCGACAGATCAATTCACTTCCCTTAGTTCTGTTACTTCCTTGAAGAAAACAAATAAGAAGACTAGTGGTTGAGTCCCCCAACCAGGTATCTGTGCACACAGTAGAAGACCTAATAGATTTCTCCCTCACCAAAATTGAACATCCTCTTAATATAATCCTTGAAACACAACTGACAACTTCTTTGAGCCCGATGCTTTTTCGGAAGAGGAAGGGTTTAACTCATAACACTTAGTTTCGGGATCTGGAGACATGGAAGATAAAAATGACCATAATGAAGAAAGGGGAAACCCACCTCAGAATAATAAACCTTGGTTGTCCATAGATTCTTTGGCCATCCCTAGATGACTAAATAACCTTCCTTGACCACCAGAGAAGTTACTCCCTAAATTTGACCCTGAAACCTCAGGATTGCCTGAAGACCATATAAAAAAATTCATACTAACTATCAGACTGATGAATGTCCAACATGAATATGTAGTATGCAGGATATTCCCCTACACTTTTGAGAACTTTACCTCCACATGGTATTTTAACTTTCCTGTAGGATCCATAACTAGTTGGACGAAGTTTCAAAATGATTTTTTGGATAAATTTGCAGAAGAAACCACTATAGGAGCTTTGATGGCTCAGTTGTTCACCACCACCATGAGTTCAGGGGATAAGTTTAAATACTTCAATCAAATATTTACCACTATATTAAAAAAATTCCAACCCAAAGCTAAACCTACTCAGGAGTTGCAAATCGAAGTATATGCCAATGATCTCCCAACTTCTATTTCCATGTTTGTTAAAAGGGCTGCCAAACCAACCTTAGCTGAGAATTTTGAAGAATCCAAAACAATAGAGTTTCAAATGAAAGGATGAAAATAAGGCCAGGTCTCATTAGTTAAGAAAGAATTTCAGCCTCCTCCCAGGAGAGGACTCATGTTGACTAGACCCCTAGGGAAACAAACAGAACAAGGTCCCGAAAAGGGAAGTGGAGGCATAGAATGCCTACAACACCTGGTCAAGAAGTTGTCAAACGAAATCATAGACATAAAGATAAGTGCAGG
Organism: Picea sitchensis; assembly: GCA_010110895.2. Lineage (NCBI taxonomy): Eukaryota > Viridiplantae > Streptophyta > Pinopsida > Pinales > Pinaceae > Picea > Picea sitchensis. Next base: position 306,031 of record SNQJ01S0005739.1, read on the forward strand.
GGATGGAAACCAAGGCCAAAGGCCCTATAAAACCTTCTTTAAAAGAAATCCACCTTTTAAAGAAATTGAACCTCCCCCAACCAACTTAGACATCGATTTGGGAAATTTAACATCTGACTCTTTCTGTACCTGCCATCAAGAGAAACACTCTAAAAGATACTGCACTCGATGGGTGCATGCCATGAATTTGATGGCCAATCATTTTCTAGACGAAGTTTCCCTAACAGAACAACCCAATGGCTCAGTTATGAATATTGTTGATCTGGAAGAAGTTGATCCACTAGAAGAAACAACCATGTTGATATGGTACCCTAACCTACCTATGGCTTTTGATGACCTATTTGAGGTTCAAGAACCACCCGCTGAAGTCTTGGTTGTGCAAACATGAAGTAGGGGTCAACATGTCTCAAACAAACTTACTACGACCCAAACTTCGGGAGGAAAACTAGCTCCCAATCACTCGAAAGAACCTTTTGTTCCTTGAAGAAATCCTATAAACATCCATACATGAGAATCACCCAAGCTAGTGTAAAACATAGTAGAAGACTTGAAAAGCTTGAAAGAAAATATATCGGTCATGGATATATGTAGGATCCCTCAACAAAAGGAATTTCTGTTACAAGCATTCAAATTAGTAGAAAATCCTGCGACAAGCACTGACCAAGGAGGAAATATAATTCCCACAGATCTAAGAGATAAACAAACTGTGAATACCTTCTCTGAGGATAAGAAGGGAAAACCTTTTGTCTCACTGTTCCTTTTGATGTTTGAAGTTTTCAACAAAAACCTCCATAATTATTTGTTTGACTTAGGAGCATCCTCCAATGTTATTCCATTGCCTATTTGAAAAAAAATAAACACAGTCCCTCTCAAAAGAAATAAACATGTGATACAACTAGACAGAAACTAGGTGAAGTTCATGGGAGAACTCAAATATGTAATGATCAAAATAACAACGCACCATAAATTTGTGCAAGTAATTGACATCATTGTAGTAGATATCCCAAAAGCTTATGGATTGTTATTAAGTCGAGATTGTCTGAGAAGTTAAACAGATACTTTAGTACAGACTAGGCTCACCTTTGGCTTCCATTAAATGGACACATGAATATGATCATGATCACGATCAATAGGGAAATATATCTAAAACATATTGTCACTGACTTAGAAACCCTCAATGAACCCTCATCGACAGATTTCCCCATGCTAGGAAATTATTCCTGTGACTATGATTTCAGGAATTTCTTCCCCCTCTCATCTAATGTCCCTCTTACTAAAAACTCCAAAATGGTTTTTCAAGATAAATTTCCGATGGTGGCAGAGGAAACCCTCATATCTCAAGAACCTGCGTTAGAAATCACGGAACAAACAGGGGGAGAAGAGGAAAGTGACAAGAAAGAGGAAGCTGATAGGAAAAACCCACAAGTTTGGACCTTATAATTTTATGGTTCTAAATCGCAAGAAGGATCATGGGAAGGGTGAATTCTCATTGATCCAAAGGGTAAATGAAATTTCCTATTCTGTAGACTAGAATTTGAATGCACAAACAACACCACCGAGTATGAAGCTCTAGTACAAGGGCTAAATAAATCCATGGAATTAAATGTTAAAGAATTAAAGGCTTTTAGAGATTCTGAAATCATTGTTAGACAAGTAAGGAACACTATACATTTCAACTCTCCACACCTGAGGAATTACCAACATGAAGTGCACAGGATAGTAGAGCATTTTTAAGCCTTCAACATTACAATGATCCCCAGAACAAAGAACATTGTTTCTGATTCTCTGACCACCGCTGCCTCAAGGCTATCACCTCTAGAATATTATGAAGCCTCTTGATTCACTGTGGAACTACTCTACAAACCGTCAGTGCCCAACAATATTTCTAATTGGAAGGCCTTTGAAGGAGATGAACATATCATAATTTTTTTAACCAATCAAGATAATTTTAAAGATTTGGCTATTGACGATGAAGTGTTCCAGGAGAAATTAGCAGAAATTGATCCTCAAACAGATCAACCGACTGACAAACCAAGGTCTCACATGATACCGAAGGGAATGTCCAATTCAAAAAACCTTTTTGACCTAAGGGAAATATTTAAAGGATCGAAGAACACGAAGACGAGGAGTTTTGTCCCATGCACGAAACTATAAATTTAGGAACCCTGGACAACCCCAAAAATATAAATCTTGGCAATACAATATCTAAATAGGAAAGGAAGGCCTATCTCAAACTTTTTAGATATCATCAAGATGTTTTTGCATGGTCCTACCGAGATCTGAAAACCTATGATAGTCGTATCATTCAACACACTATCCCATTAAAGCTTGAAATAAAACCCTTCCAACAGAAGCTCCAGAAATACCACCCATCCCTGGAGCCGCTCATGTGTCAGGAGTTAAAGAAACTACTAGATGCCAAGATAATTTTCCAAGTTAGACACTCTGCATGGGTATCAAATTTAGTTCATGTGAGGAAGAATTATGGGGAGATCCGACTATGCATAGATTTCAGAAATCTCAACAGATCTTCAGAAAATGACAACTACCCAGTCCCACCAATGGAGCAACTCTTGCATATTGTGTCTGGCTTTGAGATTTTCTCCCTGCTGGATGGTTTCTCAGGTTACAACCAGGTTTTAGTTTCAAAAGAAGACCGCTTGAAAACTACCTTCCGAACCAAGTGGGGAACCTTCGCTTATAAACGTATGCCCTTTGGGTTAATCAATGCAGGGGAAACCTTCTAGAGGGCCATGGATGTAGATTTTTGAGGATTAATCAACAAATGTGTAGTAGTCTATTTGGATGACGTGACTGTGTATTCAAAGAACAGAGAACATCACATCCAACATTTAACCTAGATTTTCGAAAGGTGTAGGAAATACAGTATATCCTTAAACCCTAAGAAAACTATTTTTGGTGTCAAGGAAGGTAAGTTGTTAGGCCACATTATATCTCAAGCATGCATTCACATAGACGTAGAATAGATTAGGGATATAGCTCATCTTCCATTACCCCACAACAAAAAGGCTATGGAATCATTCTTTGGGAAAATCAATTTTGTGAGGAAATTCACCCGAAATTTTGCTGAAACGATCAAATCCTTACAAAATATGATCTGTAAAGATGCTGAATTCAAATGGGATGATGAACAGAAACATACTTTCAATGATACTAAGACTGCAATATCCCAATCCCCAGTGTTGCAAAGTCCCAACTTTAGCAAATATTTCTTCCTCTATACTTTCGCCTCCGGCCAATCGTTAGCTGCAATATTGACTCAGAAGGATGATGAAAATAATGATGCCCCAGTATCATTCATGAGAATTAATCTCCAAGGGGACGAACTGAATTACCTTGCTATAGACAAGCAGACTTATGCTGTATACAAAGCAGTGAAACACTTCAGTTCTTACATCCTTAAGAACCATGCCAAAGTCATCATGCCTCACCCTGCAGTCTGATCCCTATTCACTCAACAAGAGATGGGGGAAATAAGAGGAAACTAGATGGTCGATGTTATCACACTAAGTTTCCTTGGGTCTTTTGGCCCTCAGGTTTAAATTTTTAGCCTTTAGACTTCAAATTTTCTTTATTTTTATTTTTGTGATTGCCTTAGGTTATCTTGAACAAATAAAGACTTGAGTTTTTGGCTCATTTTTGGCCCTCATATAGATTTTAAGCCTAGGTTCATTTATGTATTATGGTTTTGAATCACCTCATGACTTGACACCAAGCATAACCTATCCCATGAACTTCATGACTTGAGATGCCACTCTTTTCATTCATACCTTTATATCCTTTCCATGTTGTCCCTATGTCTGATTAAAAGTGGGTCAAATCATTCTTTTTGAAAAAGAGCACTACCAACTCACTAGGAGTTTCCGTAGCACACTCGTTGTCCTTTATTCCTTTCCATGATTTGTGATAATTTCAATGAGGTCATGTTCTACCTTGTTTTCAACACCATGGTTCATTAAAATATGTATTCAAAGATTTGGTTTTAATGAGTTTGCTAACGATTTCAAAGATTTGAATTTTCTAAAACTCGACGCTGCTAAAACTGCTAGTTCAGACCAGTTGCAGACAATGCTAGGGGATCAACTACTAAGGATGATTTGGAAGCTAAGGTGGTCATGGTGATATCCTAACTGGTTGCAGAGCCTCAAGTTGTCATTACTCCTCCAGGTATTCCGTGAGCCCACTCTATTTCATAGCGAATTCATGTGATAGTTGTTGCTTTAGTTTTGGTAGCGACTATGTCTGCAACTTGCTCCCTCCTTCATCCCTCTCCATCCATATTTTCCCTCTCATATAATTGCAACCATTTTCACCTGGTTTTCAGTTATCAAGACACCAATTCATCTTGATCCTAAGTGTTGAGTGCCCGTGCAAACACTTATTCCTTGTGTGCGCACTGCGCTACCAAATTCTTTTTGATGATTGGTGCTACCAATTCTGCAGGACTAGTTCAGTGATGGAACTACCAATTCTACAGAGATATACATACTCGATGCTACCGAATTTCACACAGATATATATAGGCTCGATGCTACCAATTCTGCAGGCTTGTTTTGGATCTTCTCTACGAAATGTGTAGAGTATTTTGCAAGGGCGCTACATAATCTCTCTACCAAGTCGGCTATTTAATGATGCTACCAAATGGCACCTGGAATCAAGGAGTTTTATTTTATCACTCTTTTGGGTGGATGATTATGTGGAGAAGATCTAATATCATAGGTGGCAGCATGATGAAAACATACCACTTGGCATGGAGAGAGTTGCGCATCAAAGGAAGACAATGCCAGTTAAATTTTGTTGGATTGGTTGCCAACATGTTTCCTTTTTTATAACAGTTTGGTAAAAAACTGTTAGCACAAGTGTTTGATTGAATAACTGATTTGGATAATCCTATGGGAGGAAGGCCAACTCAAAACTCTAGTTGTTTCCTTCCCTTTTTGTTATAAATAAATATTCCAAATGATTTAGAGGGTTCAAATGGTTGAGCTGGGCTCCCTTATTGTAATATTTTGATTAAGCAGTCTGGTTCTCTGGTTATGTACTTGACTTGAGAATTTTTGATTAATATAAGTCAGTTTGTCTTATTCCATCTTTTTGCCTCTTATACTGAAGTTTTCATGATTGAATGATTCACATGATATTGTTATAGCTGTATTATGATGAATGTTTGATTATAGTACAATTATGATGTTCTTCAATGTTCTTTTAACTTTGAATTCAAGAAGATTTTTTGTTTGCGTTTTTCCTCCTTAGTTTGCTTGAAGACAAGCAAGACCTGATTTTAATAGTAGACCTCTACACTTCCCTCACCAAAGTCTTCCTTCTATTCAATTTTACTCCCATTCGCTAACTAAAGTTGATCAAGACCTCAATTGCTTGTGCATGCTAGCCCAGATTTCTGAGTTAAAGAATTATTATCTTGAGTCTTGCCCATTTGACCTTTTAAACACTCATTTACTTTTACACATAATCTGATGGATACTGGGCTTATCCTCTCTGCAATTTGAGGTTGATTTCTAGTGCTAACAACAATAGTCTAAGAATTTTATCTAGATATAAAACCTTCTAAACTGGTTAAGGGGAAAGGGCTATGCAAACTGGCAGCTGAAACCCAGGACCAAGTAAATGAAGACCCCATATGGGAGAATGAATTGGAATTATGGTGTGGTGAAGCTTCATACGTATCCCCAGGGAAAGAGTCTTGGTACAAGAAACTGACTTATCTCCTGCATTATGGGACTTACCCAGAAAACCTAAAACCTAGGGAAAGGAGAGCCATCAGGTTAAAATCCACACAATATTGCCTCGTAAATTCAGTGCTCTTCCGTGTAAATTATGATGGGGTAATTTTAAGATGTCTCGAACGAGAAGATGTAGACACAGTTTTGAAGGAGCTCCATGATGGTCGTGCACATGGACATTTCACAGGAAACACCATTGCACATAAAATAATGAGAGCTGGATATTATTGGCCTACCCTGTTCAGGGACACTCACACATACACTAGAAACTATAAAACTTGTCAAATAAGCATGGGGAGGGAAAAGAGAGTAGTTGTCCCACTCTAACCGATGGTCGTTTTCAGGCCATTTGAGAAATGGGGGTTAGATATCATAGGATAAATTACATTGATTTCTTCAAAACAACATAGATACATACTAACTGCCACAAATTATTTCGCAAAATGGGTAGAGACCATCCCTCTGACCGATGTAAATGAAAATGTGGTGATCCAATTCATAAAACAACAACTGATCAAAAGGTTCAGTGTTCCTTCTGTCCTTGTTTTTGATAATGCAACTTAATTTTCTTCCACCTTGTTAATAGAGTTTTCTCTAGACAAAGGAATCATAATCAGATACTCTAAAAACTACTATCCATAGGGGACCAGAGTGGCATAATCAACTAATAGGAACCTAATGAGAATATTAAAGAAAATAGTTGCAGACAACCATAGGAATTGGCACAATTCACTTCATAATACTTTATAGGCCAATAGATTTACACTCAAGGAAGCTATAGGGAATTCCCCATACTTTCTGGTATACATACATGAAGCCATTCTCTCGAACGAGATATATATTCCATCTCTTAAACTTGCTCAGGATTTTAGAGGACAACCCTCATCAGTCATACAACAAAAAATTGATACTCTCCTCATGCTGGAAGAAGAAAGGGAGAAAGAAAAATCAAAGTTCATAGCTCATCAACAGATAGTTAAAAGGTGGTTTGATAAGCATAAGGCTAAAGAGAAGGATTTTGAAGTGGGAGACTTAGTCCTAAAATGGGACAGAGAAAATGAGTCGAAAGGAAAACATTCTAAGTTTCAGAATCTATGGCTCAAAAATTTTCAGGTGGCTAAGAAGATTGGGGTAGGAACATATCGGCAACAAAATCTGAGGGGGGAACCTAATGCCCTCCTGGTGAATGGCCAAGCCCTAAAACAATATTTCCATTAAAAAAATAAAAAAAATAAAAAAAAAATTGTGTTTGTGTTTTCATGATGTTTTGTTTTAGCTAGGTCGATTGCGGAATGCATTTTGTTTTGTTTCTTGTTATATTACTTATGTGCTTTTGAAGATTTTGTTTAGCAAGACGATGGTTGAACTCAATTCATGCGATATGACAAACTCTGTTCCTAACTCTTCACTCACATACAACACAAGAAGCACTAGGGGACCTATGGTTTTTTTAAGAGGTTCTCTATCTAACCTGTGCAGATGAACAACCTTGGAAAAGTGATGAAGTGTCTTCTTGGTGGCCTAGTAAAACCTTAAAGGAAATATGGTAAGATGAAAAGGACTACATGTACCTCATATACAGAGCTAGCAAGTTCACCTTAACCATCTCATTTTGCAAATAACAAACATCCTCCTCTCCCATTCGCTCAAGGCACTCTTCCGAAATAAAATCAACTATCTCAAATGAGCGCACGATGGGAGAGGGTATGAAGATAAATCCGTTGGGGCTATGGACGCTTGCTAGCATTGAAGAAAGGTATGTGACATCAGAGTGACTCTGTTGGGTCTATGGACGCTCACTCGCAATGGAGAAACACCGTAGTAAGTGAATAAGGGTAACTAAAAGGTGTAGTTCCAGTGAATGCTTTACTAGACTCTTGTCAAAGGGGGCATGAGTCAGGGTTACAGGAAACAAAGGAGGAATAAAGGTTGAAAACCCCACAGGCAGGCCGAAATGCACCAACTAGGGATTTTAAAATGTGAGGACAAAAGAGGCTATGATAAAAAAACTAGTTAATTTCTTAACCATATTTTGCATCAGCCGAGACCGAGATAGGAACAAAGATTTTTCTTTCGCCCAGTAAGTATCCATTTGTTGAGCACTCAACACACCCTAAAATGCCTAAGTCAAATTTTTAATTTTTGGGTACCACTTGATCTTTGCACTGTCTGATTCGATTTCATTTTGAGAAATGTTTTCTATTTTCTTATTATCATGAATCTCATCATCTATTCAGGTTTGTTTGAAACTTATGAAACCCCGTGACTTGAAAGGCCTTAACACCTGGATAAAGAATCAACAACCAAAACACTTCTGCTGACACACTCAGATTCGACATCAGAAGGAATTCAAAGAAGGAAAAGAGCCACTTGAGAAACCTCAGTCACTGAGCACCGATCTCCATCGGCATCAGAAAAAGGAGGTGTTTTTTTGCATCAAAGTCTTGCATAAGTATATCGCCGATAGTTGATTCCCCTTTGGCATCGGTAAAAGATGAGAGGAATAGACGTTAACAAAGAAAGAAAAGATATCTTCGATAACCGATACTCGACGTGCTTATCATAATCAGGGAAAAACTAAAGGGATCTCAAAAAACATTCTGGCCGCGCTAAAGGATATTCTCGATCGTCAATCCCTGATGCGTTTTCGGCATCAGGACTTTTTCGAGGAAGCTAATCCAAAGAAATCACTTGATAGGTTTATCACCGATCGTCGATCTTGGATAATATTCGGAATAAAAAATATAAGGTTTGTTTTAGAATGAATAACTTAATGAAAGTCCCAACTCCAATCAATACACGCGAATTAGGTCAATGGTCTTCAACGCCATGTGTCTTTACCAGATTGGAGAACTGTACGATCTAGTTTTACCCTGAGTCCTTCTTGTTTCCCTAGGTCCTAGTCACGCCTCCGAGTAAGCTTTGCCATGACAACATTGTACGATAAAATTGATGAGCGTCGGAGCATTTTGGCAGAAGGACATCAACAAAAATGCTCATAACACATCTCCGATCCCCGATCCACCCACTAAGAGAGTGACATGATGGGATGTTTTTGCGTTAAATACGATCATATTTTGGGCATTTAAGGAGATAATTAATACCAAATCTTGTATTAATTTCTACCCCATGCGCCAATCAAAATAGTCATTTGAAATCATCGATAGACCACATCACACCCCACGCCTCTGCTGTCAACCCACGATGAATTTCAGTTATGGAAATTCAGCAAGAGATCTTTTAAAATTTCACTCATCACTTGAATTGAATGGTTGATGCGACACAATAAGTTCTTCCTTAGTTTAAACTCTCTTGAGATGTTGTAAACGAAATCACTCTGCACGCAAGGAAATTTAGAGCATCCAAAGAAGCAAGACGAGTAATTCGAAGGCTGCAAAGATCATGTGAGTATCAAAGTAACCAGGTTTAGCAATCTTTACAGGAATATATCCAAGTCTTTAGATTTTACACGGCTGCAAATTATGTGTTTTCTATCCAGTTTTGTTCTTTACACAGTCTCTGAAGGTTTATTTTAATTGCAGGAACAATGCCACCAAGAAATCCAACCTCCATATGATCGTCGAGGGAACCGAAGCTGACAGAACCAGAGGTAGGTGAAGGCTCCTCTCCAGGGGCTACAAAACAATTAGAATACACTTTGAGACCGAAACCTGTCATTAAGACAACAATGAAGAAGGTTTTCATCCAGCCTCCGGCCTTTGGAGATATAGAGGAAAGCATAGGGTCCAAGACGACACTCCCACTATTAAGAACCAAATATCAATATAGCATAGAAAAACCTCAGAAAAAGTACTCAACGCCTTGAAAAAGAGATAAATTCAGATAATAAGCCTCTTCGAGGGGGTAACCTCCTTTTACCCCACTTAAATGTTCAAGTACAAGATGATTCCAATTGAAAATGTCTCCTTGGTATATATAGGACACTAGGAGGTATAATTACAACTAATGGAATAAATATGACATAAATAAAATAACATTACTAATGTAATATGCCCCAATTAAGGGGTAATGAGCCAATATTAGGGCTTACCATTCCCCTCCCCTTGAGACAAGTGTTGTATGCAATGCTTGAGTAAATCTGGATACTTATGTATAAAAGACTCATCTTCCCAAGTGGAATCTTCAGTCAGTAGTTTCCTCCATTTAATGAGATACTCTGAAATGGATCTATTCCTCAGCTGGCGAATTCTTGTGTCAATGATGGCTTCAGGCTCCAATATGATTTTTCCTTCCTCATCAAGTTCTGGCAATATAGTTTGAAC
>SNQJ01S0005739.1:316085-402753 GCA_010110895.2 Picea sitchensis
AAAGAAGCAATTAGTACCTTTTGTGTATGTGGCACATTATGTAGATCAAAGAATTGCTCCATCTGAAGTATCCATGTGATTGGGTGCTTGCCATCAAACTTCCTCATATCGATCTTAGGAACATGGTTGGTCTTCAACCCAAAGTTGTAGTTTCTCCATTATTGACTCACCTTCCTTGTGTCCTCATCATGAATTTCATGGGATGCATTTTCACTTTCACGTGTCTTCTCTGTTACGAAATTTTTCAATACTTCCATGATCTCCTCTTTTAAACCATCCATCTTTGCCTCCATCTCTTGTAGTTCGTCTTTTGTTACTATCTTCTTTTGTAAATCATTTATGTCCCTACTCATTTCTTCACATTCATAAAGAGTCCAAGTAGGATTGTTTGGAGGATTATTTGGTGTAGAAGTTCCCTTTTTGGGTGGCATGTTGGCCAAGTATCACTTTTGAACCTTGATTTTGAGGTGGTTCTGCTAGACAATCTTTTTTCTGTTGTATCTCCCAAGTTTCGTCCCTTTTGGGTATGAAAATTTATTTTATGTAGTTCTCTAATATTTCTTCTCTGCAATTCCACAGGTCTGATAAAAATTGGATGTGCCAAGTGGAATTTATGGTAAATTCCCTACAACTTGCCGATTTTTGGCCTTTCCAGGAGATCTCACTTGTATAGCGCGCCCCACACAAAATAATTGATATAAAATTTGGAAAATCGTACTAGAAATACTAAAGACTGTCCATGATCCAATGAAACTAGTCCCACTCAATTTGGATACTCTACAAAGAAGTTATGATTGTTTTACCTGGAACACGTTCTTGAGAGTAGTCAATAGGACTAGTCAGATACCCTATCATACACAGGGTGTATCTACAAATTTAAGATTACCCAGAAGATGAATGTTTTACCATAGATACCTTACTAATTTTTGTGAATAGACTCTGGAGTTCAGGGTCTGAAATGTTACAAAAAAAAATTTATAGCGAAAATTCCACAATGACTCAGTTCAGGATGATTCCATAACCCTATCTTGTATAGGTTGTATCTCCGAAAATATAAGGCCTCAGGAGCTGAAATTTCAACCCAAAGTACCTTGATCCGTCTAATAAATATTAACCAAGATGTTCGTTCTGAAACATTGTAGAAAAAAATGTATAGCTAAAATTCCAAGGTGTCTCAGATGTAGCAGCAAAACCCCAAGACCTTGAGCTCGGATACCATATGTTAAGAACCAAATATCAATATAGCATAGAAAAACCTTAGAAAAAGTACTCAACGCCTTAAAAAAGAGATAATTTCAGATAATAAGCCTCTTTGAGAGGGCAACCTCCTTTTACCCAACTTAAATGTTCAAGTACAAGATGATTCCAAATGAAAATGTCTCCTTGGTATATATAGGAGACTAGGAGGTGTAATTACAACTAATGGAATAAATCCGACATAAATAAAATAACATTACTAATGCAATATGCCCCAATTAAAGTGTAATGAGCCAATATTAGGGCTTAACACCCACATTGGGGAGAGATCTTTAAAAATATCAGATGGGAGGAATACCCAAAATATATCCCACACAATGATCCAGATGTAAGAGCGCTCAACGACGAAGTGGTCCCGAACATCCGAAGGTTGTACTTGCATATGGTGGTGAGAAGAACCCCTCTTTTTCCCTATATTGAAGTCCTAAAGTGGCTCATCGACCACATAGACACACACAAATTCTTAATCAACGATGACAATGGTGGGTGTGTCGGGGTGTTCCTTCCAGTAGAGGTCCAGAAATACTACAAAATCCGAGACCCTGAGGAGTGTCTAAATACATATTTCGTCATAAAGTTCTACAAGCACCATGACACCAACTGGATAATGGACTCATGGTGGAGGGAAGACAAGAAATACACCAACCGGATCATTGGTTGGTACCAGATGACCGACTTAAGGGATCCATACATCTATTTAATGGCTCTCATCTGTCGATTATATGGAGAGAAGGACCGCTCTAGATTTTCAGAGGCTTGGATGCCTTTGACATACACAGTGGAAATATCCATGAACGGTTTCAACTGGGGAGAAATAATTTCTAAACAATTGAGCATATATATACAATAGGATCAAATGCAGAAGGAAGGAGAGACGCCAATTTTCTACTTGGCTTCATATTTGCTTGATGTCATGTGCGCCAAAAACATCTTTGTCGGCATGAATATGAGTTGGCATTTCCTAGAGATCCCAATGCATCTCTATTTCAACATGCTATGGGAGAACATGCATATAATATTTTACTCCCTCATGTACGATGAATTCATCGCACAAATTTATTTCATTCTCTTTAAGAAGGAATTCTCGAGACTATCAGCTGCGGCCGAGAAAATGATTTCCATTGGTACTTGGACGAGCGCGACACATACATCAGGGTGTTTGGGGCCACTAGAGAACCATATATCCTACCATCGCATTTACCATACCGTCTTGTAGTGGGATAAATATGCTATCAAACCATTTTGCAAGGCTACAATGCCACCCTGGTCAAGGAAAAGAAGCAAGCGTTCATTCTCTATGGTTTCCATGTAGGTTTCTACTTTGTTAAAGATACAACTCAAGCCAAATAAGAGGGGCTGAGCCAACTCGAGTTCAGGTTCCAGATAGGTCAATTATGCAAGCATGATCCTAAGGGCCTAGTCCTGCAACACTCTTCACAAGTGTTGTTCTGTTGAACGTACACCCACGACAAATTTGAAGATGAAGTCTTCATGAAAAATGCCCAGGACTGGGACGAGGTGGTAGGAAGGATGGATGACCCTAAAATGACTAGGTTTAGGGCCATGAGCTTGGATGAATAGGTGATGCCCATAGATCAATTGTCTCAAGAGGCCCTCAGATCCAGAGAATAAATTAGAGCGACATAAGCAATAGAGGTTCCCCTGGTGGCCCCAATGTAGGATAGAGGATTCCCTATGACACAAGACGCACAAGGAAGGGGATTTATCAAGATATAAAAGGTGCAATGAGTAATTTATTGGCTGTAAGATGAACCAAACCTCATAGGAATGATAGGGGCCCCTGTCAACAACCTAGATGAAAGCTGGGTAGGTCCAAGCAGCTCTGAGCTAATAGAAATTGATGAAATCATTGATTAGATAACCCTGAAATTGCAATAACACAGGTCAGATCACCGGGGGATGTTTCATCTCGACCGAAGATAGTAGGAACATCACGGAAAAAAATTGCACCACACCCCCTCCGCAAATTGATAAACATCTTTGATGATGAATAAAGTCTGGAGGTATCCCTGGTGACTCTTGTATAGATCACATAGGAAAAGGAGCCCGAGAAGGCATCTTCCCCAACTCCCGACGCTCAAATTTGTATCCCTTCAAAAAATTACCAAGAGGTCTAAAGTGTCTTAGACACTGAACTACTCGAGGTACCAAAAATGCAAAACGAAAATCCAACGGACGAGACAGGTTCGGGCGAACCAAAAATAAGAAACTCCTTAGCAGGAAATCAACATCTCAACAACCGATTATCAAGTAAGTACCGAGCCTGCCCCCGATGCTTCAATTTCAACTGGTAGTCAATCTCTCGATGAGAAACAAATAGAGGTCAGCCATTCAGAACATAGGAAGGAGGTTCAAGAACATAGTCTTGAAAATATACTCACCTGGGGAGATCAACAAATCCCCGAACCCATGGATGAATTCACTGACATACATGCCATCGCCTATGATGAGAAAAGGAAATATATCATGCAGAGAACCACCAATAAGAGGAGGATTACTCTATATTGCTCCATCCTCATCACCACAGAAGAAAAATTGATCAACACAGAGCATGCCAAGACATCTGAACTTATCGACGCAGGGATGGAAATCATAGATGCCACCTTGGACAGAGAGAAAAGGGATGAAGAGGATTTGGTTGCTACTTTGAAGGAATTGGAACATTTGTGCCACTTGGATAAATATTACCAGGACACCACACAGGCCATGGTGTTCCTAAGGAGTGAATTCCAGGAGGCCTACAACAAATTTATAGATGAACGACACCTATTCACTGCAAGGATATCCGAACTTCAAGAAGACACCCTCATGGCACTGGAGACGTGAAAGGAAATGGAGAGGTGGTACAATAAATCACACCAATCCATGGAAAGGATCGACTATTTCAGCGCGGTGCAACAGGGATGAGACACCTGCTATCATCATAACAATTTTCAAATAAGGTCCGAATTTCGAAAATTTAGCAAAGCGCTACATTGTTGTGGAAATGTGATAGTTTGGGGGACCGAGATACATCTGGTGGAATATGGACAAATATAGCGGAGGAACGAAAGGTAGGACCTAGTGGATCATCGATTTTGAAGCAGCCAGAATCAATGACTGAGACCCATATCGGGTAATGAAATAACACAAAGTTTAATTATATGAAGGTGGGTCGGGGAAAACTACTACAGTTTCATTCGTGGAAGTGTGGCACCCTTGGAGGTACATCAAGGCGAAAAACATTCTACCTAAAACCATTTTCTCCAACCCCCGATATCGAAAGTTGATGGGACCCGACGAACCGTCGATATTGAAGCAACCCAGATCAATGACTAAGGTGCATATCGGGCAATGAAGTAGTGCAGAGGATAATTAATCGAAGGCGGGTTGGTGAAAACTACCATAGTTTCATATGTTGACATGTGGCATCATTAGAAGTACATCAAGGCGAAAAGTAGTTTATTCAAAACCGTTTTCCCCAATAACTGATATCGATAAGCACCTATAAAAGGAGGGCTCCCAACATTATTTTATGATATTTTGAAGCATTCAAATGTTAAAAAATTGGCACAAAGCATCCATTCGAAACTCAAGCTCAAAACTGAATCAGATTCATGCTTTCTTCACCGCTTAACAAGTATTTTTCACCATGGTCGCTAACCCTGTCATTTTATCCATAACTTAGCAAGATCTCACCTCTAGAGAAGAAGCCCTAATTGACACAGACTACGACGTTTTCAACACATAAATAAAAATATCTCCCATTTACGTGTCCATATCCAATTTTCTAGACAATGTCGGAAAACATATACCTTTTCTCGAAGCGGCCCAAGCGTCCATCACCCCTTACATTGTAGAAGTCGTTTTTCCTTTCCCAGAGTTCATCAGCTGGTGTGCAAAACAATATTCGTGGGAAGAAAAGGTCATTTTGAATAAGATAGGGTCAATTTTTTTTATGTCAAATAGATAGTCCGTCGCTTCAACACACCCTCAGTATACCAGAGTCTTCCCCCAGAGTGTCAGAGCCCCTCGAGGAATAAAAAATGATCAAAATCTACAAAGGATTCCTCTGAGAAGTAAAAACCCCGTTTCTGCAAACCATTGTCAAACCTCAACACCACTCTGAAATTATTTTGTTACCTATCAATGTAAACATTATGATTATTGAGGTCCAATGGGCTTGTTCCCTACTCAGTCAAATTTTACGGTTGGATAACCACAAGTTTGTAGTAGAAGTCATGTTGGGTTTCTTGTTGACCTTCTTTAAGTCAGAGTCTAGTTAGTCCGTTTGTATCAGTTTCGGTAGGTTCATCGCTGATAATATGCATCAACAATTGGTAAATTTCAATTCATTAAGACACTTCAGATACTACATTCACTTGCTGAGAATGTTCCTAGAATCGAACAAGACCAAATTCCATGAAAATGCATTCATCTCAACTGCATGTAAGAGGATCAACATGCTTATTTTCACCAATAAGATCATGTCCATGGTGCACAGTGTTATATTTGGCAAAAACCTACCAAGGGTTCTAGAAGAAATGAAGAGATTTTTACAACCAAATCCAGAGAGCAGGGTGGGAGATTGGATGTTGTTCATACAATCTACTGTGATTTGGGTATATGGATATCAAGAAGGACCTTACCTTTTACCATTATTTTTGACCCCCAATGTATTTTCCTTAGAGTTCATCAGACACATGATTATTTCAAAGACAAAGCATTTTCTAAAGACACACAAGGCATCTAACTTAAAATTCCCTTTCATGGTGGGGCCCTTTGTGGTAAATACCAGGTCTTGTCTACCTCAGATTCATGCCAAACTTAGTGAATTTGGGTTTACACAGTTACAGGGGAGGAGATATGTCCAGCACCAGATCATATCTAAGAGGAGGCTGATGAGAAGACAACGCCCCTATGAACATGAGCAAGTTGAAGAATTTGATAGATTGGCAAACTTGGAAGTCTGCGCAAATATGGAGATTACTTTGCACCCTGATCATACACAACAGAAAGAGTCTTCCCCTCAGTAGGTCCAGACACAGAAAACTTCTCTGAAGTTGATTATTAAAGCCCCAAAGGAGAGTGTTTATCACAAGAGGAGTAGTTCAGAGGCACTGGGTGCTAGTAGTCAGGGAAATATTCTCAAGAAAATGAAAATCACACCATATTCTCATGTAGTGGACCTGGATATGGTGTAAAGTGCAACCAAGAACGAGAAGGATGGTATAGGAAGCATGCCATAGAGTGAAAGAAGCTCGAGGGTTTCCAGCAGCAGAAAACATATCTTTAGCAAGACACCTAGAGCAATTTATCAGTCCAAAGAAGACTTAATGATCCAGTATGTTGTGACGGGAAGTATGGCCAATAGTGAAATAAGAGACATGTTTCTAGAGGCAGAGAAGATCTCTCAGCATAAGGCTTCCCTACTCTCAGTCAGGGATGTGGAAATAAAGAAATTTAACATAGCAGTGGGTGGTGATGATAAAGTTTCTAAAATCAATATGCATTATGAAAATATTGGTGCCCCAGACAAATTAAATTTCCACAGTAATGTCAATGATATGCTATATTCAAACTACCTGAGTTTAGGTCTGAGGGTTTTGAGATTGATCACACTTGCAATCAAATTAGATGGAAAATTGAAGTAGGAGAAAGAATCCAGTAAGGCCTAGAAAACATAGGTCAAAATATTGGAATCTCAAGGACCTCAAGGATTAAAGGCTTCTTTAGATGAGAAAGATAAGATGATCCAAAGCCTAAAGAAGAAACTGAAGATGTCCTCCATAGAACATCCACAAACAACAGAGGTAGTTTCTATAGAGCAAGAGAAAGAGACGTTCAAACAAGAGGCACTAAATTACAAAGATAAAGTGTTGCAACTGGAAAAGGAGAAAGAAAATTGGTTATAAGGACACGTAGAAACATCATATATGGTTTTCATTGTACCTGCTAATTCATAAGCTGGATCGAGCATTGATGGATTGATTCAAGCCATGTCCCAAGTGAGTTTACAGATAGGGGAAATCAAAAGCCTTAAGGAGGCCTTGGAAAATATGAAACAAGAGATGAAAATAAAATATGAAAGGATGACTCCATGCCAAAGAGAAAATCAAGATTTGCAAGAGAGAGTAAGCAAGATGAGAATGAGGTTAAAAGGTAAAAGATTGTTACATGGAGCTAAACATGTTATCTGGGATGCTATTGCTGTAGAGGCTACTGAGTTCAGGGTTTATTTGAATTTTATAAATGACAAAGACAACTGGCTACCACGACCCGAAGCAGGTGTACCGTTGTTAACGAAACATTAGCCAAGAAACCCTTGGAATGGGCCCATAACGCTATTGATTTGTTGAATTCTATGCCCACTACTGATCTTCAGACTATTGGGGTAAAGGACAGAACTACGTTGATCATCTAGGCCAGGAGAATCATCGCCAATCACAACTTGCTCAAATCGGTTAAAAAAAAAGCTATGCAAATGGAGCACAACATACAAGAGTTTAAAGACATGTTTGAGCAATGGTTTGTCAAGGGATTCCCACCATTTTGGGATGGAAAAGGTTCATTATACAATAAAGAAGACTACAATTCTCTCCTCATTCAGTGTAGGATGGACCATTCCAAATTTGAAGCTATGGAAGAAAGTCTGAAAGGTCCAATTCTAGTAGAGTATTTGGCCACAAACTTTGAAATTTTGAATCAATTTAAAACAATGAAGATTGGCCTGCCGATTATGTCCTACGCCACGTGTATTGACCTAGAGATTTTGATTAAGGAGATGATGGACTACGGGATTTATTCTGACTCACAATGGAAGGAAATCGTGTGGCTGGGCAAGATGAAATGCAGTTTTCTTAGGACCAGTAAGTGACCTCCAAGTGTCACCAAATCGGTGAGTTCGAAAGAAGATCAGGGCAAGCCATATGTCGTAAAGGAAGATGAGCAGTCAGAGAAATATGTTCCTAATTTTGAAACGTCTTTTAAGTAATCATTGTAAATCAGTTCATATACTGAGATTCTCAGTTGAAATTACTATAATTAGTTTTAGAAGCTGAAACGTTTCGGTTTTCAGCCATTGTAATCGAATTGTATAAATACTGGGGCATTTGAATGAATTAATGTTGGCAGAAGTGAAAGAGCACCTTTTAGTTGTTTCAAACTCTATGTAATTTTCTGAAGCTGAATTGAATATATATGCAGAAGCTTTTGAAGTCTCTATGAAAAGATTTTAACGGAGGTGATATGAGTTTTGTCTTCCTTCATTGTATGTATTTCCTATGATCTTTTATTCCATTTAAAATTTCGTCTATTTAAATTGGAAAGTTAAAAGTGCATAATAAGTCTTATGATGCTCTTGGCTTATCAATTTAAACTTTGTGTATTTATTCTTAACAAATTCAGAACTTATTTTAGTAATGCTCTGATGCAATTATCTGTTTTCCCTTTCTTCCTACACTCTACTTAAATTCAAATATAACTCAGATTCATTGCCTCATTTAGCCTTATCCTCTGGAGAGTTCTATCGGCTGGTCATTGTTTTCATTCAATTTCAGAATTTTGACTCCATATCCCTGAGTGTTCCTCCCCTTCCTTCCCAACAACTTTATTAAAAACCCCCAAAACAAACCAAATCTAGCCAATGATTATCAAAGAAATACCAAGTCACACGAGAGAGCCCTCTCTGAGTTGAGAAGGCTAGTGCTTCAACTCTAAAGTAGGTTGAAACATTTACCTCTATCGTTTGTCTATTATCCAGAAAAAATTTACAGAGTGCTAACATTCTGGCGCCGTTGTCGGGGACGAAATTGTAAAATCTTCCCTAGGAAAAACAACTTAAAGATTTAGTTTGATCCCTGAGGGTTACAGTGGATCAAATACCTTATTGGCTGAGATTATTTTTACCCTTGTGAATTTGTTACTCAGAGACCAGTTGCACCACACGGTGTGAGATAAAAATCCTAGCTCCTAAGAAAACCCACACCAGGAGCAACCCAGACCTAGAAGTTGCAATCCCTCTGTATGACCCTAAAAAGATTGTACGTAAAAGAAAATAAAATCCGGTAACCCCAGTGTTGCATCCAAACTGATATATGTATTTTCCCAAGGACAGAGTGACTAGCATTGAATACCTCGATTTTGACATAAAATTTGAGCAAATCCTATTCAGAACTAAGTCTGAATCTTGTTTAAGCGAGACCATTTTTTACAAAAAGAGATTCCAAGATTTGATTCTAGCCGCATCTGCCAGGACTTTAGTGATCCCTTCTCAGAACCAACATCCACTCTGACCCCTCACAACAACTATGGAAACCTGATTTTCTCCCCTTGTACTTCCTGCTCAATTACATGATTTGCATCAAGATTACAACCTAAGGATCAAACTATATGATATTGAAGGTAACATATCATCTCAGAAGCATCTAGACTGGTTTAATGATTCCATAGACCTGGAAGAGGTGGTTCTCAAATATGTGAATATGAGGCTATTTACTCAAAGTCTTGTAGGAGAAGTAAGGAAGTGGTTCAGAGCCCTTCCACCAGCTAGTATCGAAAATTTCGAAGATTTTGAGACAAGCTTCCTTGCAAAATGGGGGGATAAGAAAAATCCCCTTCAGTTGTTGACACCATAAAAAAACATGAAGAGATCTAATGAAACAGTTTAGGAGTTTTCAACTAGATTCATGAAGGTCTACCACACAATTCCTGCTGAGGTAACCCCCCCCTAAAGCTGCTCAGCTCAGATATGCTGATTCTTTTGAAAGTGATTTTTCTTTATTATTAAGAGAACAAAGATCTACCACATTGGATGATATGATGACTGATCCCATAGAGGTCAAAGTGAACCTAATTGCTTCAGGGAAGATGAAAACTAATGCTGGCAAGGACACAAACATATCTCAGGATAAAGCACAAGCTTCAACATCACAAACATCAGAGGAAAGATTTGAGGCAATGATGAGAAACATGTAACGAATGATGGAAATAATGGCTCTAGGAAATAAGCCTAACCCTAGAGAATAGGCTGATGGTCCACCCAGAAATCTGAGAAGACCAGCTATTCCATAGATTAGGCAAAGAGAGCCCATAAATCAGGGGAATTAGGCAAATCAAGCAAATCAGGAAAATCAAGCAGATTAGGCGAATCAGGGAAACCAGGGAAATCAGGGAAACCAAGGAAATCAGGGGGAACAAAAAATCAAGCCTCCTTTCCAAAATAATTATGTGAATGAGGATTATGATGGATATTTTGAAGACAACATGAACTGCTATGATGATAAATAAATAGAGGTGTTTTTTACCAAAGAAGAACACGACCAGTTCATGGATGCAAGTAAGATCTTTTTGCAAGATGAAGAAGAAAGGGTGTCAGTAAAAAGGGAAGATTATGAGACTAGATTGCAAAATGCCATCATGCAATTCCAAACACATTGTAACCTTCAAAATCAAAAAGTACCTCCAAACCTTCCAAAGGGTAACCCTCCGAGGGGGAATCCCACCAAAGATGCTCAGAATAACATACATTCTTCAAGTCAGCCCAAAAAGGATTCTACTGCAAAATATTCAGCTGCAAAGGACTCCATTGAGAAAGATTTTGCTGCAAAGGATACTGTGGAAAAGGGGAAGCAGAAAGAAGAACCTCAGAAGAAATTATTGACTAGGAAAGAAATGGTCACCAAAGAGGTAGAGAAAAATTCATCCTCTTTTGATTTCGAAAGTGAGATGGCTAAGATAAAAATTTCGGTACCATTTAATGAATTGATCAAGAATAGTGAGTATATAAAGTAGATCATCAAAATGCTGAAGACATAACAAAATTTTGATACCCTGAATAGAGGAAAATGGTGATACTGAAGAAGTGCCTCCTTTCTATGTTAATCTAAAAATCCATGACATGAATATGCACAATGCTATGTTGGATTCCGAGGCATCTCACAACCTGATGCCCAAAGTGGTCATGGACCAATTGGGTCTTGATGTCACAAGACCTTATAAATATCTGTTCTCCTTCGATTCAAGAAAAGTAAAATGCCTTGGCCTGATCAAGGATCTGGTGGTGTCTTTGGCACAAATCCCAACAAAGAATATGGTGATGGATGTAGTAGTAGCTGATATCCGTCCAAAATTCAACATGTTGTTGGCTAGGTTATGGAATGCAAAATTAAAAGGAACCCTCCATATGGACTTGTCTTATGCCACTATTCCTGTCTTTGGTCAAGAAAGAAGACTGTATAGAGAAGTTTTTCTTAAACACATGGTCAACAAAAAATCACAGCATAAAAATCATCCTATCTATTCAGTGGAAATTGAGTTGGGATCTTCCATTTTCTTCAATGACCTATGCTCTGAAGAAAAGGAAAGATAAATCGTTATAGCCAATCAAGACAAGCCTGATAAGTAGATAGAAGAGTTGTCAGAGAAACAAGATGATGCAAAGGACTAGATATGGAATATGAGTTTTGATGGGGCTTCCTACAGAGAAGGAGCGAGAGTTGGCATTTGGATTAATCATCCCAAAGGATACTCAAAATTATGTTCTTACAAACTGGTTTTTGAATGCACAAATAACATGGCCGAATATGAAGCATTAATATTAGTATTGAAAGTTTTGGAAGAATTGGGCGTCGAAAAAATGGTTGTACATGGGGATTCTGAACTAATTATAAATCAAATAAAAGGCATCTACTAAGAAAAACATCCTAGGTTGAGGGATTATAGGAATCTGGTACTAGAAATCCTTGAGAAGTTTCCAGAATGCAATCTTTCAGCAATTCCAAGAGAACAAAATCAGGTTGTTGATGCCTTGGCTACTTCATCATTAGTTTTCAAAGTTCCAATTTTCCCTGAGAAAAGCTACAAAGTTGAGGTCAAGTAAAGGCCAGCAGTACCAGACAATATGAAGCACTGGTAAGTTTTCGAAAATGACAAACAAATAGAAAAATTCCTCAAAATGGAGAATGAGTTCGAAAATTTAAACATTGATGATGAATACTGTGATGATGAGGTGGATGCAACTTCTTTCACAAAAGAAGGATACTTTGACAATCCGATTGTTGGCAGAGATATCGTTCAGCTAAAGAGTAACATCATCCCCAAGGGCTTGGTACCATTAGAGAAACTTTTTGATAATAATGACGTAGCCAAAAGTCCTAAGATCACAGTAAATGAAGGGGATGTGGAAGATTGAAATATTGGAACTCCAGAGGATCCAAAGATCATGAAGCTGTCCAAAAAGATCAACCCTGAAGTCAAAGAGAGGTATGTCAAATTAATGAAAGAATTCCATGATGTTTTTTCTTGGAGCTATGATGATCTGAAAGTCTATGATACCAGTATAATCCAACATGTTATCCCAATCAAAGAATGTCACAAGACATTCAAACATAAATTAAGAAGAATAAACCCTTTTTTGTTACCATTGATAGAAAAGGAAGTAAAGACACTGTTTGAAGCCAAAACATAGTGTCCCCGAGGTTTTCCAAATGGGTGGAAAATATGGTACCAGTCTAAAAAAAGAGTGGATAAATTAGGCTGTGTGTAGACTTCAGGAATCTAAATAAGGTGTCTCTAAAGGACCATTATTCATTGCCTAAAATGGATCACATTTTATAGAAGGTAGTGGGCTCTCAAAGGATGTCAATGCTAGATGGTTTTTCTTGGTATAATCATATTATGGTGCACCCTGATACCCAGGAAAAGACGACATGTACCATACCATGGGGAACATTTATGTCTGCGAAGATGTCGTTTGGGCTTATGAATGCAGGGGAAACATTTCAAAGATCTACGGATATAGATTTTGATGAAGAAAAGGATATATTCATTGTTAGCTACCTTGATGACATCACTATGTATTCTGCCTCAGATGAAGAACACCTCAAACATCTCAGAAGTGCATTTCAAAAATGCAAAAAGTTCAGGATCTCTTTGAATCCTAAAAAGTCGAATTTCTCCATGGAAGAGGGAAATCTGCTGGGTCACATCATTTCGAAAGAAGGGATAAAGGTAGAACCCAACAGATTTGAGGGGATCTTGAAAATTGGCATACCTCGAAGAAAAAAGGAGGTACAATATTTCCTGGGCAAAGTGAATTTTCTGAGGAGATTCATCCCTAATTTAGCTGAAATCATTAAACACATCACCAACATGCTTAAGAAGGAAAATGAAATAAAGTGGATTACTGAGGCTAGAAAATATTTTGAAAACATCTAGGCTCCTATACTTTCTAGTCCAAATTTTGAGAAATATTTCATATTGTTCTCCTTCGCCTCAAAACACACAATTGTTGGTGTTTTACTCTAGAAATATGTCCAAAATTTTGAGAAGCCCATAGCATACTATAGTAAGACATTGAGGGATGCTCCTTTAAAATATGACATCATGGAAAAGAAAGCATATGCTCTGGTCAAAGCTTTGAAATAATTCAGAGTCTACATTCTACATTCTCACACCACTGCTTATGTTCCCAGTAGCTCAATAAAAGACATATCGACTCAACCTGATCCCAAAGGAAAGAGGGGAAAATGGATTGCAGTACTGTTAGAATATGATCTTGAGATCAAACCCATGAAGTTGATCAAAGGACAAGGACTTGCAAAGTTTATTGCACAGACCAACTGTGAACTTTTGGGAATAAAATTTATTGCAGATTTGTGAGACAGTGCAGCAGAAGAGGAAAAGGAAACTCCACAAATATCACAAGAATTTCTTAAGTCTGCATGGTATGCATATATCATCTTTGTGCTAAAAAAATTGTAGGCTCCTCCTGAATTTAGTAAGACAAAGGCCAGATTCTTGAAATTGAAGGCAACAAAATTTTGTACAGTGAATGAATTGTTGTATTGGAAAGATCCAAGAGGGGTTTTATTGAACTATTTGATAGAAGGAGAAGCAGAGAAAACCATCAGAGAGTTCCATAAAGGTGACTATGGAGGTCCTCATTATTGGAAAACAACTGTGCATAAAATTTTGAGAGTTGGATTGTATTGTCCTAACATTTTTCTCAACGTTTATAAAGAAGTTTCAAAATGCCATGAATGTAAAATCTTCGATGGGAAAGGAAAATTGTAGTCTCTGCCTTTAAAACCCATTTCAATAGAGGCTCCTTTCAGATAATGGGGCCTTGATTTTATAGGGGAAATACATCCACAATCCTCAGCCCAACACAAGTGGATCTTGACAATGACAGATTATTTCACTAAGTGGATTGAGGCATTCCCCACTAGGCAGGCTACAAATGATGTTATCATTCGATTTTTAGAGGATAATATTCTATCCAGATTCGGATTCCTGATCAAGATTATAACCGACAATGCAACGAATTTCAAGTCTAAGAAATTGGAGTAATTATTTAGTGATTACAACATCACCCTTGGTCATTCTACATCATACTACCCTCAAGGGAATGGGTTGGTTGAGTCTTCGAATAAAATCTTAGTCAAAATCATCAAAAAACTGCTTCATGAAAATAAAAAGGCATGGCACAAAAATCTCATCCATGCGTTGTGGGATAACAAAATGTCCCCAAAGAGATCCATTGCCACATCCCCTTTCCAGATCGTCTATGACACTAGAGCAATTGTTCCTACTACATTAGGGTTGCTATTGATGAATTTGTTACGTCGATCGAAGAAGAGGTGATGCGCTGATCAGTGTACACCAAACTAGGGAAGGGGCCTTCAATAATGATCAGTTGCACCAAGACGAGATCAAAGAGGCTTTCAACAGACATACTAAGGTGCATGACTTCGAGCCAGGAGAATGGGTACTAAAATGGGACGCTAGAAATGAAGAAAATGGAAAACATGGGAAATTTGATTACCTATGGCTGGGCTCGTTCAAAATTGAATCTTACCGTGGGAGAAATGCCTAATTGTTACAAGAGATTAATTGAGAGATCACTGGAGGGGGGCCTTTGAATGGCAGGTTCCTCAAGCATTACATTGTTTAAACATCATCACCCCTTCCATTCATTGTATATAATCGTTTTATGTTTTTTCTTGTGCATAAAAAAATTGGAATAAAAACATGGTTGAAGCTTGAGGTGAAGGCCCTAAGCTATGCTGGGTAGATTTTAGGTTTTTGAATAAAGATTAATGGATTTATATCACACTAATAGATCAAAAACCAATGGGTAGGCACTTATTCAGTGCTTTGCTACCTTGCAGGGAGGATAGCATCCCAAGTTGGAGCCTATGTTATCATCATAACAATTTTTAGATAAGGTCTGCATTTCAAAAATTTAGCAAAGCACTACATTGTTGTGGAAATGTGATAGTTTGGGGGACCAGGCTACATATGGTGGAATATGGAAAATTATAGCGGAGGCATGAAAGGTAGGACCCAGTGGACCGTCGATTTTTAAGCGACCCAGATCAACGGTCGAGACCCATATCGGGAAGCGAAATATTACGAAGTTCAATTATATGAAGGTGAGACGGGGAAAACTATCACAGTTTCATTCCTGGATGCTTGGTGCCCTCATAGGTACATCAAGGCGAAAATCGGTCTACCTAAAACCGTTTTCTCCAACCCCCAATATCGAAAGTTGATGGGACCCGACGGACCGTCGATATTGAAGCAACCCAGATCAACGACTAAGGCGCATATCGGGCAATGAAGCAACGCGGAGGATAAGTAATTGAAGGTGGGCTAGGGAAAACTACCATAGTTTCATTTGTGGACGCGTGGCGTCATCAGAAGTATATCAGGGTGAAAAGAAATTTATTCAAAACCGTTTTCCCCAATCCCCGATATCGATAAGAACCGATAAAAGGAGGGCTCCCGAAATTATTTTATGATATTCTGAAGCATTCAAACGTTCAAAAATTGGCGCAAAGCTGTTGAGATTAAACAAGAATATCCTAGTGAAAATTATGCACCTACACTAGGATGGAGCCTCAGGCTATTTTCAAGTGGAAGTCTATTTATAGATGATGAGAAAATTCTATTTATAGATGATGTCTATTTATAGATGGTGAGCGAATTCTATTTATAGATTTATGTCGACTATTATTATCCCTTAATAATAGTTGGAGAATAAATATTAGTCTATTCTCAATGAGCACTTGCAAATAGTTAACTAAAGTGGAAAATCAATTAGCTATAGGAAATTCGAGTTCAAAGGTTGACTGGTGGGACATGAAATTAGAACTAGTTATAACTAAGTGATTCGAAGTTGTAACAGAGTTATATGTGTAGTTATGTGAGTTGTGAAGTAGTTTAATTCAGTTAAGTGAGTTAAGCTCAGTTGAACTAGTTGTATCTGAAATTACACTAGTGAGAGATCAGTGAATTAATTATTAATTAATTCACAATAAGTGATCTCACATGAAACTGAATATTTACCACTGTTAACTACATGCATGTAAGATCCAGTGGAGACCCAGTTAATATAACAGGTGAAAGAGACAGTTTGACTATCAGCTGTGACATACATATCATCGCCTATGACCAGAAAAGGAAAGATATCATGCAGAGAACCACCAAGAAGAGGAGGATTACTCTATATTGCTCCATCCTCATCACCACAGAGGAAAAATTGATCAACACAGAGCATGCCAAGACATCTGAACTTATCGACGTAGGGATGGAAATCACAGATGCCACCCTGGATAGAGTGAAAAGGGATGAAGATGATTTGGTTGCTACTTTGAAGGAATTGGAATATTTGTGCCACTTGGAGAAATATTACCAGGACACCACACAGGCTGCGGTGTTCCTAAGGAGTGAATTCCAGGAGGCCTACAACAAATTTATAGATGAACGACACTTATTCACTGCAAGGATAGCCAAGCTTCAAGAAGACACCCTCATGGCACTGGAGATGTGCAAGGATATGGAGAGGTGGTATGAAAAATCACACCAATCCATGGAAAGGATCGACTATATCAGCGTGGTGCAATAGGGATGAGACACCTGTTATCATCATAACAATTTTCAGATAAGGTTCGAATTTCGAAAATTTAGCGAAGGGATAAATTGTTGTGGAAACATGATAGTTTGGGGGACCAGGATACATCTGGAAGCATATGGAAAAATATAGCTGAGGCGCGAAAGGCAGGACCCAGTGGACCGTCAATTTTGAAGCAACCAGAATCAACAGATGAGACCCATATCGAGCAACTAAATAACACAAATTTTAATTATATGAAGGTGGGCCAGGGAAAACTACCGCAATTTCATTCATGGAAGTGTGGCACCCTCATAGTTACATTGAGGCAAAAAGAAGTCTACCTAAAACCATTATCTCCAACCCCCGATATCGAAATTTGATGGGACTCGACGAACTGTCGATCTTAATTCAACCCGGATCAATGACTAATGCGCATATCAGGCAATGAGGCAGTGTAGAGGATAATTAATCGAAGGCGGGTTGGGGAAAAATACCATAGTTTGATTTGTGGATGCGTGGCATCATTAGAAGTACATTAGCACGAAAAGTAGTTTATTTAAAACTGTTTTCCCCAATCCCTGATATCGATAAGCACCTATAAAAGGAGGGCTCCCAACATTATTTTATGATATTTTGAAGCATTGAAATGTTAAAAAATTGGCACAAAGCATCCATTCGAAACTCAAGCTCAAAACTGAATCAAATTTGTGCTTTCTTCACCACTTAACAAGTATTTTTCAACATGGTCGCTAACCCTGTCATTTTATCCGTAACTGAGCAAGATCTCACCTCTAGAGAAGAATCCCTAATTGAAAGGGACTCCGATGTTTTCGACACAGAAATAACAATCTCTCCCATTTCCGTGTCCAGATCCAACCTACTAGACAATGTTGGAAAACATATACCTTTTCTCGAAGCGGCCCAAGCTTCCATCACCCCTTATGTCGTAGAAGTCGTTTTTCATTTTCCAGAGTTCGTTAGCTAGTGTGTAGAACAGTATTCACAGGAAGAAAAGGTCATTTTGAATAAGATAGGGGAAAAAGTGTTATGTGAAATAGATAGTCTGTCACTTCGACACACCCTCATTATACCAGAGTCTTCCCCCAGAGTGTCAGAGCCCTTTGAGGAAGAAAAAATGATCAAAATATACAAAGAATTCCCCTGAGAAGTAAAAACCATGTTTCTGCAAACCATTTTACAACCTCAACACCATTCTGAAATTTTGTCGTTACCTATCGATGTAAATGTTATGATTATTAAGGTCCAGTGGGCTTGTTCCCTGCTTAGTCAAATTGTAGGGTTGGATAACCACAAGTTTGTAGTAGAAGTCATGTTGGGTTTCTTGTTGACCTTCTTTACGTCAGAGTTTAGTTAGTCAGTTTGTATCAATTTCAACAGGTTCATCGCTGATAATATGCATCAACAATTGGTAAATTTCAATTCATTAAGACACTTCAGACACTGCACTCACTTGCTGAGAATGTTCCTATAATCGAACAAGACCAAATTACCTGAAAATTCATTCATATCAACTGAACGTAAGAGGATCACCATGCTTAGTTTCATCAATAAGATCATGTCCATGGTGCATAGTCTTATATTTGACACAAACCTGCCAAGGGTTCTAGAATAAATGAAGAGATTTTTACAACCAAATCCAGAGAGCAGGGTGGGAGATTGGATGTTGTTCATACAATCTACTGTGATTTGGGTATATGGCTATCAAGAAGGACCTTACCTTTTACCATTATTTTTGATCCCCAAAGTCTTTTCCTCAGAGTTCATCAGACAAACAATTATTTCAAAGACAGAGCATTTTCTAAAGACGCACAAGGCATCTAACTTAAAATTCCCTTTCATGGTGGGGCCCTTTGTGGTAAATACCAGGTCTTGTCTACCTCAGATTCATGCCAAACTTAGTGAATTTGGGTTTACACAGTTACAGGGGAGGAGATATGACCCACACCAGATCATATCTAAGAGGAGGCTGATGAGCAGACAAAGCCCCTATGAACATGAGCAAGTTGAAGAATTTGATGGATTGGCAAACTTGGAAGTCTATGCAAATATGGAGATCACTTTGCAGCCTAATCATACACAACAGATAGAGACTTCCCCTCAGCAGGTCGAGACACATAAAAATTATCCGAAGTTGATTATTAAATCCCCAAAGGAGAGTGTTTATCACAAGAGGAGTAGTTCAGAGGCACTGGGTGCCAGTAGTCAGGGAAATATTCTCAAGAAAATGAAAATCACACCATATTCTCATGTAGTGGACCTGGAAGAAGAAGAGCATAAAGAGAAAATGAGCATGGAGATGGTGAAAAGTGCAACCAAGAACGAGGAGGCTGGTACAGGAAGCATGCCATAGACTGAAAGAAGATCGAGGGTTTTCATTAGCAGAAAACATATCTTTAGCAAGACACCTAGAGCAGTTTATCAGTCCAAAGAAGACTTAGTGATCCAGTATGTTTTGAAGGGAAGTATGTCCAATAGTGAAATAAGAGACCTGTTTCTAGAGGCAGAGAAGATCCCTCAGCATAAGGATTCCCTGCTCTCAGTCAAGGATGTGGAAACATTTAACATAGCAGTGGCTGATGATGATAAAGTTTCTGAAATCAAGATGCATTATGAAAATATTGGTGCCCCAGACAAAGTAAATTTCCACAGGAATGTCAGTGATATGCTATATTTAGACTACCTGAATTTAGGTCTGAGGGTTTCGAGATTGATCACACATGCACTCAAATTAGATGGACAATTGAAGCAGGAGAAAGAATCCAGTAAGGCCTAGAAAACATAGGTCAAAAGATTGGAATCTCAAGGAACTCAAGGATTAAAGGCTTATTTAGATGAGAAAGATAAGATGATCCAAAGCCTAAAGAAGAAACTGAAGATGTCCTCCACAGACCATCCACAAAAAATAGAGGTAGCTGCTCTAGAGAAAGAGAAAGAGACGTTCAAACAAGAGGCACTAAATTACAAAGATAAAGTGTTGCAACTGGAAAAGGAGAAAGAAAATTGGTTATAAGGACACGTAGCAACATCATATATGGTTGTCATTGTAATTTCTAATGCAGAAGCTGGATCAAGCATTGATGGATTGATTCAATCCATGTCCCAAGTGATTTTACAGACAGGGGAAATCAAAATCCTTAAGGAGGCCCTGGAAAAGATGAAACAAGAGATGAAAATAAAATATGAAAGGATGATTCCACTCCAAAGAGAAAATCAAGATTTGCAAGAGAGAGTAAGCAAGATGAGAACGAGGTTAAAAGGTAAAAGATTCTTACAAGGAGCTAAACTTGTGATCTGGCATGCTATTGCTGCAGAGGCTGCCAAGTTCAGGGTTTATCAGAATTTTATAAATGACAAATACAACTGGCCACCATGGCCCGAAGCAGGTGTATTGTTTTTAACGAAACATTAGACAAGAAACCCTTGGAATGGGCCCATAATGCTATTGATTTGATGAATTCTATGCCCATTGCTGATCTTCAGACTATTGGAGTAAAGGACAGAACTGCGTTGATCATTTGGGCCAGGAGAATCATCGCGAAGCACAACTTGCTCAAATTGGTTCAGAACAAAGCTATGCAAATGGAGCACAACATACAAGAGTTTAAATACATGTTTGAGAAATTGTTTGTCAAGGGACTCCCACCATTTTGGGATGGCAAAGGTTCATTATATAATAAAGAAGACTACAATTCTCTCCTCATTCAGTGTAGGATGGACCATTCCAAATTTGAAGCTATGGAAGAAAGTCTGAAAGGTCCAAGTCTGGTAGAGTATTTTGCCACAGACTTTGAAATTTTGAATCAATTTAAAACAATGAAGATTGGCCTATCGATTATGTCCTATGCCACGTGCATTGACCTAGATATTTTGATTCAGGAGATGATGAACTACGAGATTCCTTCTGACTCACAATGGAAGGAAATCATGCAACTGAGCAAGACGAAATGCAGTTTTCCCGGGACCAGTAAGTGACCTCCAGGTGTCACCAAATCGGTGAGTTCAAAAGAAGATCAGGGCAAGCCATATGTCGTAAAGGAAGCTGAGTAGTCAGAGAAATACATTCCTAGTTTTGAAACGTCTTTTAAGTAATCATTGTAAATCAGTTCATATACTGAGACTCTCAGTTGAAATTACTATAATTAGTTTTAGAAGTTGAAACGTTTCGGTTTTCAGCCATTGTAATCGAATTGTATAAATAATGGGGCGTTTGAATGAATTAATGTTGGCAGAAGTGCAAGAGCACCTTTTAGTTGTTTCAAACTCTATTGTAATTTTCTGAAGCTGAATTGTATATATATGTAGAAGATTTTGAAGTCTCTATGAAAATATACTAATGTTGGTGATATGAGTTTTGTCTTCCTTCATTGTATGTATTTCCTGTGATCTTTTATTCCATTTAATCTTTCGTCTGTTTAAATTGGAAAGTTAAAAGCCCATAATTTGTCTTATGATGCTCTTGGCTTAGCAATTTAAACTGTGTGTATTTATTCTTAACAAATTCATAACTTATTTCAGTAATGCTCTGATGCAATTATTTGTTTTCCCTTTCTTCCTACACTCTACTTAAATTCAAATATAACTCAGATTCATTGCCTCATTTAGCCTTATCCTCTGGAGAGTTCTACCGGCTGGTCATTGTTTTCATTCACTTTTAGAATTTTGACTCCATATCCCTGAGTGTTCCTTCCCTTCCTTCCCAACAACTTTATTAAAAACCCCTAAAACAAACCAAATCTAGCCACTGATTATCAAAGAAATACCAAGTCACACGAGAGAGCCCTCTCTGAGTTGAGAAAGCTAGTGCTTCAACTCTAAAGTAGGTTGAAACATTTACCTCTGTCATTTTTTTATTATCCTGACAAAATTTACAGAGTGCTAACGTTCTAGTGCCATTGTCGGGGATGAAATTGTAAAATCTTCCCTGGGAAAAACAACTTAAAGATTTAGTTTGATCCCTGAGGGTTATAGTGGATCAAATAACTTATTGGCTGAGATTATTTTTACCCTGGAAACTTTGTTACTTAGAGACCAGTTGCACCACACTATGTGAGATAAAAATCCTGGCTCCTAAGAAAACCCACACCAGGAGCAACCCAGACGCAGAAGATGCAATCCCTCTATCTGACCGTAAAAAGATTGTACGTAAAAGAAAATAAAATCCAGTAACCCCAGTGTTGTGTCCAGACTGATATATGTCTTTAACCAAGGATGAAGTGACTAGCATTGAATACCTCGAGTTTGACGTAAAATTTGAGCAAATACTATTTAGAACTAAGTTTGAATCTTGTTTAAGCGAGACCATTTTTGACGAAAAGAGATTCCAAGATTTGATTGTAGCCGCATCTTCCAGGACTTTAGTGATCCCTTCTAAGAACCAACAGCCACTCTGACCCCTCACAAAAACTATGGAAACAATATTTTCTCCCCTCGTACTGCCTGCTCAATTACATGATTTGCATCAAGATTACAACCTAAGGATCAAACTATATGATATTGAAGGGAACATATCATCTCAGAAGCATCTAGATTGGTTTAATGATTTCATAGACCTGGAAGAGGTGTATTTTAAAGATGTGAAGATGAGGTTGTTTACTCAAAGTCTTGCAGGAGTAGTAAGGAAGTGGTTTAGAGCCCTTCCACCAGCTAGTATCGCAAATTCTGAAGATTTTGAGACAAGCTTCCTTGCAAAATGGGGGGATAAGAAAAATACCCTTTAGTTGTTGACACTGTACAAAAACATGAAGAGACCCGATGAAGCAGTTCAGGAAATTTCATCCAGATTCATGAAGGTCTACCATACAATTCCTGCTGAGGTAACCCCCCCCCCCCAAAGCTGCTTAGCTCAAATATGTTGATTCTTTTGAAAGTGATTTTTCTTTATTATTAAGAGAATGAAGATCTAACACATTAGATGATATGATGACCAATGCCATAGAGGTAGAAGTGAACCTAATGGCTTCAGGGAAAATGAAAACTAATGTTGGCAAGGACACAAACATATCTCAGGATAAATCACAACCTTCAACATCACAAACATCAGAAGAAAGATTTGAGGCAATGATGAGAAAAATGGAACGAATTATGGAAATAATGGCTATAGGAAATAGTCCTAACCCTAGAGAACAGGCCGATGGTCCACCCAGAAATCTGAGAAGACTAGCTATTCCATAGATTAGGCAAAGAGAGTCAATAAATCAAGGGACTTAGGTAAATCAAGCAAATCAGGAAAATCAAGTAGATTAGGCGAATCAGGGAAACTAGGTAAATCAGGGAAACCAAGAAAATCAGGGGGAACAACAAATCAAGCCTCCTTTCCAAAATAATTATGTGAATGAGGATTATGATGGATATTTTGAAGACAACATGAACTGTTGTGATAATAAAGAAACAAAGGTGTTTTTTACCAAAGAAGAACATGACTATTTCATGGATGCAAGTGAGATATTTTGCAAGATGAAGAAGAAAGGTGTCAGTAAAAAGGGGAGATTATGAGACTAGATTGGAAAACGCCATCATGTAATTCGAAAGACATTGTAACCTTCGAAATCAAAAAGTACCTCCAAACCTTCCAAAGGGTAACCCTCTGAGGGGAAATCCCACCAAAGAGGCTCATATTAACATACATTCTTCAAGTCAACCCAAAAAGGATTCTACTGCAAAAGATTCAGCTGCAAAGGCCTCCATTGAGAAAGATTTTGTTGCAAAGGATACTGTGGAAAAGGGGAAGCAGAAAGAAGAACTTCAGAAGAAATTATTGACTAGGAAAGAAATGGTCACCAAAGAGGTAGAGAAAAATTCATCCTCTTTTGATTTTAGAAGTGAGATGGCTGAGATAAAAATTTCGGTACCATTTAATGAATTGATCAAGAATAGTGAGTATATAAACTAGATCATCAAAATGATGAAGACATAACAAAATTTCGATACCCTGAATAGAGGAAAATGGTGATACTGAAGAAGTGCCTCCTTTCTATGTTAATCTAAAAATCGATGACATGAATATGCACAATGCTATGTTGGATTTCCAGGAATCTCACAACCTGATGCCCAAATTGGTCATGGACCAGTTGGGCCTTGATGTCACAAGACCTTATAAAGATCCGTTCTCCTTCGATTCAAGAAAAGTGAAATGCTTTGGCCTGCTCAAGGATCTGGTGGTGTCTTTGTCAAAAATCCCAGCAAATAATATGGTGATGGATGTAGTAGTAGTTGATATCTGTCCAAAATTCATCATGCTATTGTCTATGTCATGGGATTCAAATTTAAAAGGAACCTTCCAGATGGACTTGTCTTATGCCACTATTCTTGTATTTGGTCAAGAAAGAAGACTGTATAGAGAAGTTTTGCTTAAATACATGGTCAACAAAAAATCACAGCATAAAAATCATCCTATGTATTCAGTAGAAACCGAGTTGGGATATTCCATTTTCTTTAATGACCTGTGCTCTGAAGAAAAGGAAAGAGAAATTGTTATAGCCAATCAAGACAAGCCTGATAAGCAGATAAAAGAGTTGTCAGAGAAACAAGATGATGCAAAGGACTAGATATGGAAGATGAGTTTTGATGGGGCTTCCTACAGATAAGGAGAGAGAGTTGACATTTGGATTAATCATCCCAAAGGAGACTCAAAATTATGTTCTTACAAACCAGTTTTTGAATGCACAAATAACATGGTCAAATGCGAAGCATTAATATTAGTATTGAAAGTTTTGGAAGGATTGGGCGTCGAAAAAATTGTTGTACATGGGGATTCTAAACTAATTATAAATCAAATCAAAGCCATATACCAAGAAAAACATCCCAGGTTAAGGGATTATAGGAATTTGGTACTATAAATCCTTGTGAAGTTTCCAGAATGCAATCTTTCTGCAATTCCAAGAGAACAAAATCAGATTGTTGATGCCTTGGCTACTTCAACATCAGTTTTCAAAGTTCCATTTCTCCCTGAGAAAATCTACAAAGTTGAGGTCAAGTACATGCCAACAGTACCAGAAAATATGAAGCATTGGTAAGTTTTCGAAAACGACAAACAAATAGAAAGCTTCCTCAAAATGGAGAATGAGTTCGAAAATTTAAACATCGATGATGAATACTGTGATGATTAAGTGGATGCAACCACTTTCACAAAAGACGAATACTTCGACAATCATATTGTTGGCAGATATATCGTTCAGCTAAAGAGTAACATCATCCCCAAGAGCCTGGTACCATTAGAGAAACGTTTTGATAATAATGACGTGGCCAAAAGTCCTAAGATCACAATAAATGAAGGGGATGTGGAAGATTGCAATATTGGAACTCCAAAGGATCCAAAGATCATGAAGTTGTCCAGAAATCTCAACCCTGAAATCAAAGAGAGGTATGTCAAATTAATGAAAGAATTCCATGATGTTTTTTCTTGGAGCTATGATGATCTGAAAGTCTATGATACCAATATAATCCAACATGTTATCCCAATCAAAGAATATCACAAGCCATTCAAACATAAATTAAGAAGAATAAACCCTCTGCTGTTACCATTGATAGAAAAGGAAGTAAAGAAACTGCTTGAAGTCAAAACATAGTGTCCCCGAGGTTTTCCAAATGGGTGGCAAATCTGGTACCAATTTGAAAAAAGAGTGGAGAAATTAGGCTCTATGTAGACTTCAGGAATCTAAATAAGGTGTCTCTAAAGGACCATTATTCATTACCTAAAATGGATCACATTTTACAGAAGGTAGTGGGCTCTCAAAGGATGTCAATGTTAGATGGTTTCTCTTGGTATAATCAGATTATGGTGCACCCTGATGACCAGGAAAAGACGACATGTACCATACCATGGGGAACATTTATGTCTGCCAAGATGTCATTTGGGCTTATGAATGCAGGGGAAAAATTTCAAATATCTACAGATATAGATTTTGCTGACGAAAAGGATAAATTCATTGTTATCTACTTTGATGACATCACTGTGTATTCTGCCTCATATGAAGAACACCTCAAACATCTCAGAAGTGCGTTTCAAAAATGCAGAAAGTTTGGGATCTCTTTGAATCCTAAAAAGTCGAATTTCTCCATGGAAGAGGGAAATTTGTTGGGTCACATCATTTTGAAAGAAGGGATAAAGGTAGACCCAACAAAGTTGAGGGGATCTTGAAAATTGGCATACCTAGAAGTAAAAATGAGGTACAATCTTTCCTGGGCAAAGTGAATTTTCTGAGGAGATTCATCCCTAATTTAGCTGAAATCATTGAACACGTCACCAACACGCTTAAGAAGGGAAATGAAATAAAGTGGATTCCTGAGGCTAGAAAATATTTTGAAAACATCAAGGTGGCATTGACAAAGGCTCATGTACTGGCTAGTCCAAATTTTGAGAAATATTTCATATTGTTCTCCTTCGCCTTAGAACACACAATTGCTGGTGTTTTACTCTAGAAAGATGACCAAAGTTTTGAGAATCCCATAACATACTATAGTAAGACAATGAGGGATTCTCCTTTAAAATGTGACATCATGGAAAAGAAAGCATATGCTCTGGTCAAAGCTTTGAAATAATTCAGAGTCTACATTCTACATTCTCACACCACTGCTTATGTGCCCAGTAGCTCAGTAAAAGACATCTCGACTCAGCCTGATCCTGAAGGAAAGAGGGGAAAATGGATTGCAGTACTATTAGAATATGATCTTGAGATCAAACCCACAAAGTTTATCAAAGGACAAGGACTGGAAAAGTTTATGGCACAAACCATTTGTGAACTTTTGGGAATAAAATTTATTGCAGATTTGTCAGACAGTGCAGTAGAAGAGGAAAAGGCAACTCCAAAAATATCCCAAGAATTTCTTAAGTCTGCATGGTATGCAGATATCATCTTTGTGCTGAAAAATTTGCAGGCTCCTCCTGAATTTAGTAAGACAAAGGCCAGATTCTTGAAATTGAAGGCAACAAAATTTTTTATAGTGAATGAATCGTTGTACTAGAAAGATCCAGGAGGGGTTTTATTGAACTGTTTGATAGAAGGAGAAGCAGAGAAAACCATCAGAGAGTTCCATAAAGGTGACTGTGGAGGTCATCATTATTGGAAAACAACTGTGCATAAAATTTTGAGAGTTGGATTCTATTGGCCTAGAATTTTTCTCAACGTTTATAAAGAAGTTTCAAAATTCCATGAATGTAAAATCTTCGATGGGAAAGGAAAGTTGCAGTCTCTTCTTTTAAAACCCATTTCAGTAGAGGCTCCTTTCAAAGAATTGGGCCTTGATTTTATAGGGGAAATACATCCACAGTCCTTAGCCCAACACAAATGGATCTTGACAACGACAGATTATTTCACTAAGTGGATTGAGGCATTCCCCACTAGGCAGGCTACAAATGATGTTATCATTCGATTTTTAGAGGATAATAGTCTGTCTAGATTTGGATGCTTGATCAAGATTATAACTGACAATATAGCGACTTTCAAGTCTAAGAAATTGTATAAATTCTTCATTGATTACAACATCACCCTTGGTCATTCTACATCGTACTACCCTCAAGGGAATGGATTGGTTGAGTCTTCGAATAAAATCTTAGTCAGAATCATCAAAAAACTTCTTTAAGAAAATAAAAAGGCATGGCACAAAAATCTCATCCATGCGTTGTGGGCTAACAAAATATAACCAAAGAGATCCATTGCCACATCCCCTTTTCAGATCATCTATGGCACTAGAGAAATTGTTCCTACTACATTAGGGTTGCCAGTGATGAAGTTGTTACAGGAGAAAGAAGAGGAAGCATACATCGGTCGAAGAAGAGGTGATGAGCTTATCAATGTACAACAAACTAGGGAAAGGGCCTTCAATAATGCTCAACTGCATCAAGACAAGATCAAAGAGGCTTTCAACAGACATACTAATGTGCATGACTTTGAGCCAGGAGACTAGGTACTAAAATGGGATGCTAGAAATGAAGAAAAGGGAAAACATGGGAAATTTGATGACCTATGGCTGGGCTCGTTCAAAATTGAAGCTTACCATGGGAGGAATGCCTACTTGTTACAGGAGAGTAATCAGGAGATCGCTGGAGGGGGGCCTATGAATGGCAGGTTCCTCAAGCATTACATTGTTTAAACATCATCACCCCTTCCATTCATTGTATATAATCGTTTTCTGTTTTTCCTTGCGCATAAAACAATTGGAATAAAAACAACATGGTTGAAGCCTGAGGTGAAGGCCCTAAGCTATGATGGGTAGATTTTAGGTTTTTGAATAAAGATCAGTGGAATCAGATCACACTAATGGATTGCAACCCAATGGATAGGCACTTAATCTTCATTTCTTTGTTACGTTACAGGGAGGATAGCATCCCCATTTGGTGCCTATGTTATCATCATAACAATTTTCAGATAAGGTTCAAATTTCAAAAATTTAGTGAAGCGCTACATTGTTGTGGAAACGTGATAGTTTGGGGGACCAGGCTACCTATGGACATATGGAAAAATATAGCGAAGGCGTGAAAGGTAGGACCCAGTGGACCGTCGATTTTGAAGCAGCCCAGATCCATGGTCAAGACCCATATGGGGAAGCGAAATAGCACGAAGTTTAATTATATGAAGGCGGGATGGGGAAAACTATTGTGGTTTCATTCCTGGATGCGTGGTGCCCTCAGAGGTACATCAAGGAAAAAAATTGTCTACCTAAAACCGTTTTCTCCAACCCTTGATATTGAAATTTCATGGGACGACCATTGATATTGAAGCAACCCAGATCAACTACTAAGGTGCATATTGGGCAATGAAGAAACACAGAGGATAATTAATCGAAGGTGGACTGGGGAAAACTACCATAGTTTCATTTGTGGATGCATGGCATCATCAGAAGTACATCGGGGCGAAAAGAAATTTATTCAAAACCGTTTTCCCCAATCCCCTATATCGATAAGAACCGATAAAAGGAGGGCCCCTGAAATTATTTTATGATATTCTGAAGCATTCAAACATTCAAAAATTGGTGCAAAGCTGTTGAGATTCAACAAGAAGATCCTAGTGAAAATTATGCACCTATACTAGGATGGAGCCTCAGGCTATTTTCAGGTGGAAGTCTATTTTTAGATGATAAGAAAATTATATTTATAGATGATGTCTATTTATAGATGGTGAGTGAATTCTATTTATAGATGTATGTCGACTATTATTATCCCTTAATAATAGTTGGACAATAAATATTAGTCTATTCTCAATGAGCACTTGCAAATAGTTAACTGAAGTGGAAAATCAATTAGCTATAGGAAATTTGAGTTCAAAGTTTGATTGGTGGGACATGCAATTCAAATTAGTTGTAACTAAGTGATTCGAAGTTGTAACAGATTTGTATGTGTAGTTATGTGAGTTGTGAAGTAGTTTAACTCAGTTAAGTGAGTTAAGCTCAGTTGAACTAGTTGTAATTGAAATTACACTAGTGAGATATCAGTGAGTTAATTATTAATTAATTCACAATCAGTGATGTCACATGCAACTGAAGATTTACCATTGTTAACTACATGCATGTAAGATCCAATGGAGACCGAGTTGAGATAACAGGTGAAAGGGATAGTTTGACTTTCAATTGTGACATTAGTGAGTGCACTCATGCAACCACACACACAATGGATGTGCCCATGAGGAATGTGTAACCTAGGCAAGAGGGATTCATTCATTGCAGGGATTTCCATTAGTAGGGATTGCGTAGAGGAGGCATGCTATCTGGAAGCATAAAATTGGCACATGAATTTTTCAATTTTTGTATGATAGTGTCAGACGATTGTATATTGTACTGAGAGCTCTTGGATTAGAGTTTTGTATGATATTGTTTCATGATCCATGATATATACATAATATATGATAGTGAGGTTTTTAGCTTTATTCTTTCCCGGTAAAAAACATCTCTGTTATGTGTGATTGATCTTTCTTCTTGATATTGCAATTGGAGATTGTGTTTTAAATTCCACAAGAATATTAGTTGAAGCGATTATGTATTTAACAGTGGCATATGATTTGTTAGATTAGGAGAATCCTAGCAATACATAATTTGTATTAAAATTTCTACAAAAGCATCCATTTGAAACTCAAGCTCAAAACTAAATTAGATTTTTTCTTTCTTTGCTGCTTAACAAGTATTTTTTTCCATGGATGCTAACCCTATCATTTTATCCATAACTGAGAAAGATCTCACCTCTAGAGAAGAAGCCATAATTGACAGGAACTCCAATGTTTTCGACACAGAAATAACAATCTCACCCATTTCCATGTCTAGATCCAATATGTTATACAATGTTAGAAAACGTATACCCTTCCTCGAAGCGGCCCAAGCGTCCATCACCCCTTACGCCGTAGAAGTCATTTTTCCTTTCCCAGAGTTTGTCAGCTGGTGTGCAGATTCATAGGAAGAAAAGGTCATTTTGAATAAGATAGGGTCATAAATTTTATTTGAAATAGATAGTCTGTCGCTTTGACACACCCTCAGTATACTAGAGTCTTCCCCCATAGTGTCAGAGTCCTTCGAGGAAGAAAAAATGATCAAAATCTACAGAGAATTCCCCTCATAAGTAAAAAACTTGTTTCTACAAACCATTTTCAAACCTAAAAACCATTCCAAAACTCTGTTGTTACCTATCAATGTAAATGTTATGATTATTGAGGTCCAGTGGGCTTGTTTCCTGCTTAGTCAAATTTTAGGGTTGGATAATGACAAGTTTGTAGTAGAAGTCATGTTGGGTTTCCTGTTGACATTATTTACGTCAGATTCTAGTCAGTTGGTTTGTATCAATTTCGATAGGTTCATTGTTGATAATATGCATCAACAGTTGGTAAATTTCAATTCATTAAGACACTTTAGATACTACACTCACTTGCTGAGAATGTTCCTAGAATCGAACAAGACCGAATTCCCTGAAACTACATTCATCTCAACTGAATCTAAGAGGATCACCATGCTTATTTTCATCAATAAGATCATGTCCAGGGTGCACCATCTTGTCTTCGACAAAGACCTGCATGGAGATGGTGTAAAGTGCAACCAATAACGAGGAGGATGGTACAGGAAGCATGCCATACAATGAAAGCAACTCGAGGGTTTTTAGCAGCCTAAAACATATCTTTAGCAAGACACCTGGAGAAGTTTATCAGTCCAAAGAATACTTAATGAACCAATTTGATGTGAAGGGAAGTATGGAAAATAGTGAAATAAGAGACCTGTTGCTAGAGGCAGAGAATATCTCTCAGCATAAGGCTTCCCTGCTCTCAGTCAGGGATGTGGAAAGAAAGACATTTAACATAACAGTAGATGATGATGATAAAGTTTCTGAAATCAAGATGCATTATGAAAATATTGGTGCCCCAGACAAGGTAAAGTTCCACAGGAATGTCAGTGATATTCTATATTTAGACTACTAGAGTGTAGGTCTGATGGTTTCGAGATTGACAAAACATGCACTCAAATTATATGGACAATTGAAGTAGGAGAAAGCATCTAGTAAGGCCTGGAAAACATAGGTCAAAAGATTGGAGTCTAAATGCCCTCAAGGAGTAAAGGATTCTTTAGATGAGAAATATAAGATGATCCAAATCCTAAAGAAGAAACTAAAGATGTCCTTCACAGACCATCCATAGACAACAGAGATAGCTTCTCTAGAGAAAGAGAAAGATACGTTCAGAAAAGAGGCACTAAATTACAAAGCTAAAGTGTTGCAGCTGGAAGGAGAAAGAGAATTGGTTACAAGGACAAGTAGCAACATCATATATGGCTGTCATTGTACCTGATAATGAAGAAGATAGATTGAGCACTGATGGATTGGTTTAAGCCATGTCCAAAGTGAGTTTACAGACAGGGGAAATCAAAATCCTTAAGGAGGCCTTGGAAAAGTTGAAACAAGAGATGAAAATAAAAGATGAAAGGATGACTCCACTCCAAAGAGAAAATCAAGATTTTCAAAATAGAGTAAGAAAGCCAAG
Organism: Picea sitchensis; assembly: GCA_010110895.2. Lineage (NCBI taxonomy): Eukaryota > Viridiplantae > Streptophyta > Pinopsida > Pinales > Pinaceae > Picea > Picea sitchensis. The sequence goes on from SNQJ01S0005739.1 coordinate 348,207, forward strand.
AACGAGGTTAAAAGGTAAATCACTGTTACAAGGAGCTAAACATGTGATCTGGGATGCTATTGCTGCAGAGGCTTCTAAGTTCAGGGTTTATTTGAATTTTACAAATGAAAAAGACAGCGTGGCTACCATGACTTGAAGTAGGTTTACTATTGTTAATGAAACATTATCCAAGAAACCCTTGGAATGGGTCCAGAACGCTATTGATTTGTTGAATTATGTGCCCACTGTTGATCTTCAAACTATTGGGGTAAAGGACATAACTGTGTTAATCATTTGGGCCAGGAGAATCATCGCCAAGCACAACTTGCTCAAATTGGTTCAAAACAAAGCTATGCAAATGGAACACAACATACATGATTTTAAAGACACGTTTGAGCAATTGTTTGTCAAGGGCCTCCCACCATTTTGGGAAGGCAAAGGTTCATTATATAATAAAGAAGACTACAATTCTCTCCTCATTCAGTGTAGGATGGACGATTCGAAATTTGAAGCTATGGAAGAAAGTCTGAAAGGCCCAAGTTTGGTAGAGTATTTGGCCAGAGACTTTGAAATTTTGAATCAATTTAAAACAGTGAAGATTGGCTTGTCGATTATGTCCTACGCCACATGCATTGGCCTAGAGATTTTGATTAAGGATATGATGGACTACGATATTCCTTCTGACTCACAATGGAAGGAAATCGTGCGGCTGGGAAAGATGAAATGCAATTTTCCCAGGACCAGTAAGTGACCTCCAGGTGTCACCAAATCAACGAGTTTGATAGAAGATCAGGACAAGCCAGATGTCGTAAAGGAAGCTGAGCAGTCAGAGAAATTCATTTCTAGTTTTGAAACATATTTTGAGTAATCATTGTAAATCAGTTCACATACCGAGACTGTCAGTTGAAATTACTATAATTAGTTTTAGAAGCTGAAACATTTCAATTTCTATCCATTGTAATCGAATTGTATAAATATTGGGGTGTTTGAATGAATTAATATTGGCAGAAGTGCAAGAGCACCTTTTGGTTGTTTTGAACTCTATTATAATTTTTTGAATCTGAATTGAATATATATGCAGAAGCTTTTGAGGTATCTATGAAAAGATTATAATGTAGGTGATATGAGTTTTGTCTTCCTTCATTGTATGTATTTCCTGTGATCTTTTATTCCGTTTACGTTTTCGTCTGTTTAAATTGAAAAGTTAAAAGAACATAATACGTCTTATAATGCTCTTGGATTAGCATTAAATTGTGTTTATTTATTCTTAACAAATTCAGAACTCATTTCAGTAATTCTTTGATGTAGTTATCCGTTTTCCCTTTCTTCCTACACTCTACTTAAATTCAAATACAACTTAGATGCATTGCCTCATTTAGCCTTATCCTATGGAGAGTTCTATTGGCTGGTCATTGTTTTCATTCACTTTCAAAATTTTGACTCCATCGCCCTGAGTGTTCCTCCCCTTTTTTGCCAACAACTTTATTAAAAAACCCCAAACAAACCAAATCTAGCCACTGATTATCAAAGAAATACCAAGTGACATGAGAGAGACTTCTCCGATTTGAGCAGGCTAGTGATTCAGCTCTAAACTAGGTTGAAATAGTTACCTCTGTCATTTGTCTATTAGCCATACACAATTTGCAGAGTGCTAACAACGCGGAAGAGAACGACATCTGAGTGATAAGGGAAAACAACATCGACCGCATAAGGAAATCGATCAAATATTGGGTAAAAATGGCTCAATAACCTCATCGATAATTCCAAGATAAATGGGCCAAGTGTGAGAAGAGATGGACCAAGATCAACTGAGAAATGAGAGACATCGACCTCCTCGAATTTGGCACACTCGATGAATTTTGCACGACATAGTCAAATCACATGTCTAACAAGACTCATCATGGGCTATGGAAATATCAAAGGTGGTAGAAATTTTGCCAGAATAGGTGCAACAGTTCATGGAACACCAGATCAAAGATCGAGCCATGTTGCAGTAGTTAAGTGCCATAATAGTCAAGTATCGGGCATGGGAAGTAGAGATAAGAGAGATCGTTTCGGCCCCAATGGAACAACATAGATTCTTGTATGATAACACATGCGAGGATCTCTTCGTCAAATGGTCGGAGTACGAGAAGAGTCATCCACTCAAGTGATATCATTTGATGACTCTTTGAAGACCGATAGAAGAAAGCGCCATGTGGCGAGTCTTTATTTACTTAGCTACACTTTAATTATTATTTTTAGTTAATAGTATGTTATAAATAGGAGGATCGACCTGTTAGCAAAGGTCAATGGTTGTTGCAAAGACCTTCATTTTTTGGATTTTTAAAGAACTATTTCGAAGATGCCTTAATTGAGAAGTCATGTTTAGGACCAAAGACAAGTTTGTGTTTTTGATCAAAATTGTGTGTATGAATGGATGTGAAGAAGAATTATTTCTGAATGTATCTCATGCATGGATGCTGTAATGAGTAAGAGCTTCTAAATATGTTGATAAGTTATCTGATTCAATGTTTTTTATAGTTCTTGTCTTTAATGATGAAAAGTAAATCGTTGTGTTAATATGTGATTGATGATTAGAGTGAAGGAAACTATTTTTCTTGCCATCGTTTATCACATGCATGTTTTCTTCTGATAAATTGTATCTTAGTCAATAATTGGAACACTAGAAGGTTAATGTATTAGTACTAGGCTTGTGGTGGAGAATCATTTTCTGCATGCTAGAGTGAGAGGGTTATCCCAAGCTCATCCTTCTCCAATAGTTAAGTTTTCCCACTCTATTACCTAGTTGGTTTATACCAAATTTTCATCTTGTATCGGCCCCACCTATAAGAGAAAATACAAAAGAGAACGTCCGAACTAAAGGAGGATCTTTCACTAGAAAACATAAATCCCATCGATTAATTGGATGGATCACAAGATGTGGAGAACCATTCCACTATTAAACGTTGCAGAGTCTAATTGGGGCTCGGTGGCGTGTTTGGTTCCTACACCCCATGTGAGTTGACAAGTTTAAGTATGGGAGGGCCTTCATCCAAGCCTATTAGGTGTGCCACCTAGACAGGAAATAACATAACCCAGGTAGAGGGATAGGTCCCGAGGGAAGTAGGAAATAAATAAACCCTTCAAGAGTAAGTGTGATAGTGATAGGGTTTTAGCACTTACTTCATGGCTTATGGTGTCATTTAATCCATTTCTGTGATTTCCTTTATGGAGGGTGTTCTTTATCTTGAGTTACCTCATTCTTAGGTGTTATTTTTTTTAAAGCCCTTTATCATCCATCTTTCTAGTTCTCTTTATCATATTTGAAAGTCCCCTTTTATAAGGTTTCAAGCTATAAAATTTCTATTTGGGACTAGATTGAGCATATAAAGGGTAGAGCTCAAGTTTGGACTAGATTTTTTTAGTCCTTTTCTATCATTCCTTTCTTTCTTTAACATATTTTTCGTATTATTTTATTAGCAACTAAAATCAACCTCTGGGCCTTCAACCCCTCTTCTCATGAGAGAATGGACCATGAACAATTACCAAAGTTTAGTACATTATAATAGGCTCTAGGATGGAAAGTGTTAAGTATGGTGGGGAACATAACGCTACCCTTGTGAGGGCCCCCTAGTAGTACCCCTTTTACATGGGAAATGACAACATGAGACTAGGCAATAAAATCTAAATACCAAGGTGAAATAAGGAAACTAACATAGTTTCCCAAGCCAATGATCAATTATCTAACTTCAACCAAATATCCTCATATACATGCCCAAAACATTAAGCACAACACTTTGCATGAAATAAGGAACAACATACCTCATGTTGATGATGGCTTACCATCTCCCATACTCTGGTTTGCTTGAATGTGATGAGACTTGGTTGACCTGTAGTTGTAAAGGTGAATGAGGGGGGTTGTTGGGTTTCCATCTGTGGACATGTTGATCATCGTCATGGTCGGGATCATGTTCTCCATTGCGGTCCATGAGACATGATCTCCTCAAGTTACCCCTAGGCATGGGGGGGTAATAGGCACATTTGGCTTGATGTCGTAATGGAAAGGATGGAAGTGTGATAGTTCTAAATAGTTGATGATATATAATCTAGTGAATGGATGTTAGTGGCTATGTGTTGTGCTAAGGATAGATGATAAATTAAATAAGTTATGGAGGCTCATATTTAAGCAATCTACATGGCTAGTTCAACTACATCCATATTTAATATATTTTATTGAGCCTCAAAGTATGTGTTTGTATAGTATTTCATTCTATATGACCTTCCTCTTGGTCTATACTTAAAATACCTAGGATTTTCATACTTCAAATGACCTTTCTATCACAAAAATAAGATTTTCAAACGTCTATTTTACTTTTATCCTTATGCCAAATAAATTTTGGAATGGGCCTCAAACCTGTGCGATTATATCTTTCCTAGGTCTATTACTTGGAAATCCACTTAAGTGCTTGAGGGTTGCATGAAATGTTTCCAAACAATTATGTCAATTAAGTATATTTTTAGTAGTTAGGTGAAGTTGTTATCCTTTCATCTCGGTTCAATCTCAATTGTGACATGATTTTCCCTTGTAGGGGAATTGGGTTTGGAAAGGTACCATTAACCTCACTCTCACTTTATTTATTTAGGGTGGGATGTGATGTTATAAATACAATCCCAAGGGTTTAACTCAACTTGTTGTCACCAATGTTGATGAGCATTTGGCTAGTTCTATGCTAGCAAGTGTTTGGATTGAATCCCATTGGGTGAGGTGCACTAGTATATGTCTTTAGGTTTACTAGGGATTAGGGATGGCATCAAGGAATCTGGGAAAGCACCCCTTTTATTTTGACACAAGGTTTTCCTTGGAAAAATAAATTTCTCGTGGGAAGTGGAGTTCCATGTAGCATGGAATCTTGTTAGAAAATAACTTATTTTGTTTATATGCAAAAACTAGAATGAAAGTTCTTCTAAAAATGATAATTTTGATAATTTCATTTCTTATTATGGATTTATAATATATGAAAAAATATTCTTATAGATGCAAGTACAGTCCATGATGGTGGGGAAAGTAATTCCTATGCACTATGAGTCAAGTTTCCCAAAAAAATCACTATTTGTTAGGAAACAAACACCCAAATAGATTGAAAATAGAAATATAAGTAACTCCATGACTTGAGAATTAGATATAAGAATGAAATATAATCCTCTTCAAGGGGGAAACCTCCTTTTACAATATAACAAATGTAGAAGATGAGATGATTATAAAAATAGGTCTCCTTGGTATATATATATAGGAGACAAAGGATACAATTATCATTAAAAGGTCTAGATCACAACACTAATATAAAAATAGAAATGTGATAATCAATATTTAGGGCTTAATTCCCCTCCCCTTCAAATAAGTGTTTCCCTTAACACTTGATTAGTTGTGGATGTTTCTACATGAAGAATTCATATTCCCATGTAACGTCCTCTACTGATAGGCTCTTCCACTTGATGAGGTACTTATTAATTGCTCGATTTCATGGCTACTTGATCCATGTTTTAAGGATTATTTATAGTTCTAGTACAATTTTCCCCTCTTCATTAATCTATAGTAAAATAGTTTGAACAAAGATATTATAACCTATTACCTTCTTTAAGAAAGAAACATGGAAGACTAGATGCACATGTGAATATGGATGCAACTCCAACTTGTAAGCCATACCTACAATCCTCTACAACACCTTATAGCGACCATACTCCTTGGGTGATAATTTATTGTCATTCTTTTTTTTTCTTGAGGGACATATGTTTGTGTGGTTGTAGCCTCAGAAATACCCAATCCCCCACTTCAAATTCCCTTTCATTGTGATGTTGATATTCTTGTTCTTTCTTCCTATTTTGTGTTGTAACTAAGCTATCCTTCAATAATTTTAGAACATCGTATTGGTTCTCTATGTGGTACTCCATTTCTTTAACCTTCAATTTCCCTCTCAAGGGTGATGTGATGGATGGAGGATAATATCCATAAAGTTCCATAACATAAATTGTTTTTATGAAGTATGAAAGGACATGTTGTACCATCATTATTCCAAGGGGAACCACTTGACACATTGTGTTTATTTATCATATGAAAATCAATGAAGATACCCTTCTATACATTTATTCATGATATCAGTTTTCCCATTGGATTTAGGATGGTAAGAGGAGCTATGAGACAATTGAGTTCCAAAACAATAAAACAATTCAAACTAAAAATTACTAGTGAAAATTGGATCTCTATCAGTTACAATGATATTTGGGATTCCATGTATCTTATGAACTGTTTCCATGAATGCTATGGCTATTGTAATTGCTTTAAAAAGATGAGAAAGAAAAATAAAATGGGAATAATTTGTGGGTCAATCGACTACTGCCATGATGATATTATTTCCTTCGGACTTGGGTATACCTTGTTATCACACAAATTGTAGGTTGGGAAAATCCTAACCCAAACCACAAGAGTGTGAAAACTATGAGAGTACCTATCTACTTTCACTTTAGATAGACACTCCCCTTGCTTTAGTGATGATAAATAACCCCAAGGGGGAATCCTGGTGACCCTAGGGGTATTAATATGGAAAGTGAGAAGATGATGGTGAAAACCCCTATAGGTCATATTTGAAGAAGGATAAAGGCTTGGAGATGAAGTCTTGTTGGTGAAGAATGGTTTCCAAGCGTTGAGCACCTACACCACAATCTTATCCTTTCCCAAAACAAGACAATTGATTGAGATATAAGACTTAAAATAAGGGGAACAAGAAAGAAAAACTTTGTGTCCCAAACTGCAACAATATTGAAATATATATATTAGAAAAAGGATGTGTTACTAGCTGCAAATTTAACCATTAAAAGGATCAAAGAATTATTGGATGGTCAAGTACTAAACATTTAGATAACATTCCAATACTTAAACACAAGATTTGATGGTAAAGCAGGGCTTCAAAGTGATGTTATCAACAATGTATTAGGGAAGGATTATGGCTGTAGAAAAAATTTTCTACAAAAAAAAAATCTATCCATGAAAATGAACAAGTAAATCATCAAAACAATAACTAATGATCAGTAGAACAATAATCTAGGTTCAGAAGTAAACTTTAGTGGTATATTAGTAATAAATGAGTGAAAGAGAGAATTTTATGAAGCCCTAATGGATGTATCATTAAATTTATTACAACAATGGATTCCTTGGATAAAATAGGATTCCCTTAAGGTATAATCAAGCTTATATCACTAAGAAAAGATTCCAACTTGAACAAATGCAATATCTCGCAATTTCACATGGACCAATGCAATGATTTTGTATCTCCAATGCAAGTATATTAGTGTCTATTCAATTGGGTGATGGAGTATCTTGTGTAAGATATATTTTTACTACTTCTCTAGGGGTGTAATCCCTTTTACTCCCTAGAGCAAACAAAACTAGCAAGGAAAATCTAGGAGGGTGTAATCCCTTTTACTCCTCCTAACAACCTTTGCTAAAATATTTTTATTCAAGATAAGGATGGATCTTAGTGGAGGGTGTATTCCATTATAATTATCCTCAGTTTTAGACAATAATAACAATGAAACAAGAAGAAACACTAACAATATGCATAAATTTATTATCAATTTCAAGAGATAGCAAGACAAACCCTACTTTACAAAGAATATTCCACCACAATAGAAAGAACCAAGCATCCAAGAGATAGCACACCACTTTATTCTCCAATAAACAATTTGCATCATCCACAAAACATTCAACAAACAGAGATAGAGAAAATTCCCAAGAAGGGTGCAAATTTCAGCCAAGAGAGGTCTAGGCCTTAAGTGAGTTATGTTCAAATGAAATGTAAAAAAGGCCTTTATTTATACAAGATGTTCTAAAATTAGTTTATCCACTAAATTTAGGGGAAAACAAAAATTACAGAGGCTGACCTCCTTAATTTTCCCCTTTACAAAATAATAACGACTTTACAAAATAAATAAGCCCTAATGATGACATCATTTCCTAAAGGGGTGATGTTTTGGCACAATAAGCAAGTTGTTAAGATTTTTGTAGGAAACATTGGGCCTCCAAAGGCTAAATATTCATGGTTAAAAAAGTATTCCTCCATAAAATATGCCAAGTCATCATCAAATCATCACCACCACTGAAACTGTAACGTTCCAAGTGTGACGTCACACCCCATAAGTGCAGCATATGGCCTCCAAAGGAAAGTTGTTGGGGCTAGGAAGACTAGAGAATAACCTGCAAGGGATCCTCAACTTCCTCCAAAGGATATGTTCCTCATCCAAATGTCCAAAAAGTGAGGGTACATCATCCATCTTGCAGGATTGATGCCCCAAATGAAGGTCCAAGTGACCTTGTTCCATCACGAAATAACTTTCCACCTGTCAAGGCCCCTGCAATGAAAAGACCATTCGCTCTCCAAGGTCTCACAAGTCACAATAATTATGTCAAGTAAGACATATATAATAAAATAACCACCCAATCATGTGCATCAAATCTCCCCTCTCAAAATAAAAAATTATCAAAGAACCTATGCAACTTTCCAAATTTAGGTATGGGAGGGTTGTCATGGTGACCTATTGGGTGAATCATTCCCCAAGTCAAGGAGTTTTTCCTAGGTGGACCCTCTCTAAGTCATGTGAAGAGTATGAGGTGGATGGGGGGTGACACTTTTTAGCATGGGGTTTATTGACATACAAGGGCTCATATTTTCTTATTTATGGGTGCCTTTATAGAGGGTGTGTTGCCCTTTATCCACAATGCATGATTTTTCTAGACCCTTTTTGCCATTAGTTTATTAGAGTGTTTCCAAGTTGAAGTTAAAGTGGGACTTCTACCTAATCATGAAAAACATTGCCCACATTAACTCTACCTTGGTCACACTTTACCATGCTTCCCCAAGTTGAAAACGATATGTGGGACTTCTTCCTAAGCATGAAAAACATTACTCACACACACTCTACCTTGGTTAGCATGTTCAATTAGTTATTTATTTTATGAGTCCCTTAAGTTTTTGTGAGAAACATTTTATTGTTCTCTGGATCCATGGGTGAGCATATGGAAGGTTTGTGATTGGATTTTATCCTTTTCCATCTACAAGCCTCTTGGCATTTATCCCCTTCTTCCCATGAAATGAGGTACAATCCCTTCTTGGGTCAATGTGGCCCAAAAACCAAAAAAAATAGGAAACGAAGGGGAAGGAAACATGTAAAGTGGAAAGTATATGTGGGAGTAGTATGATGAATCATCGAGGAGATCCCCTAGTAGCAACCCTTTCCTCGAGGGCGAACACTTTCTAGGACAATAATGTCAACCAACAAGGTGAAATAAGGCAAGGAGAAAAACTTCCAAGAAAATGTTTACAAAATCAAGAAAGGACCCTTTGCAACATAATCAAATGTTTCACTTATTAAAATGAAACTTACCACAATACCGAACTTGTTACCTCATGGAACAAGACCTGATGTCCTCTGTGAGCCCAACTGGTGTGGTTAATGGTGCAACCATCGATCACGAGGTTATGAGTGGTGTGATGTGGGGATTTTATTATTGGTTCATCTCTCGGTACTCCATGTATGCAACCTAAGGGTCTCGAGACATCGTCTCCTTAGTTATCCCTAGGAGTGGGGGATAACATCTGGCTCCTACTTGAGGACATGTACTCACCGTAGAGTGCATGAGAACCTCAACATATTCTGGTAAGACTTGTTCCTACACACATTGAAACAAAAAAATGTGAAATCTATGGTGGATCACTCACCCTTTTTTCATATAATCTAAAAAACAAAATTTCAACTAGTCCTTAAAATAAAATTTTGCACTTTTTTCAAAAAATTATAAAATAATATGTAAATTATGGAAAGAAATAATGAAAGTAGAGAAAAATGAAAGTAAAAATGAGATGCAACTAAAATTTGATAAGAAAGCAAGATGAAAATGAAAGAAATCAAGGTGACCTACCTACTTACATAGGGCATGGGGCCCTAAAGGTCATATGTCAAGTGAAGTCATACAACTAGTGCAACCACTTGTTCAGTGTCTCTTCTAGGTTCTTTTCCCTATGCTTAATTATAAGTTATATCAAAGACAAGTCAAGCACGTAATATCCATGAACATGAACAAGCATATAATCAATCATAGAAAGTAATTGATGGAGGTGGGTGTGAGGGAGAAATTCTTGTCGGAGCGAATGATGACAAGCTTGATCCACCCAACAAAGAAGAGGGATACCACATATAAATTATGGCTCATATTCATCCTCAGTTGCATGATGAATACTTCCCTTTTCTATGAATCCTTCAATGAAGAAGCTTTGAAACACTTCCCAAGTGGTAATTTCTTCGAGAGGGATTTTGTTGTAACACGGGTTGGCTTTCCATGAAGATAAAAACTTCATGCACACATCCTATGAAAAGGTGGGAATCCACTTCATAGAACCATTTTGAGAATATTGTTAATAATATTCATCATATAATAGTTTTGAATCCTCCAAAGGATGATCCCCAAGGTGTGGTTGGGTATCAACACAAGTATGTTGTAACAAGTCATCCTTGGATGGATGAGACAAATATATTCTCATATTATCATCATGGCACAAAATACCTGGATCATCCAAATAGGAATACCAGTTCATTGAGGTGAAAACTCAACACTCATTTGAGGGTTGTTCTCAATGTCATAAATGGGGTCCTGATATAAAATGATACAATTCATGTCCAACATACACCTTCCAACATGTATGAAATCATCAACATGCTGATCAATTGTATCATTGGAAATGATTTCTTCTTTACAAGGCTTTAGAACTTCATATTCCTCAAGATGGAGAATAGACATAGAAGTTTTGTCTAGGAATTCAACATGAGAAACTTCATTCAGGTCTTCATGGTCACTTCCTTCATAAACCTACTCTTCAAGCATATCTTCACCTGCAAGAGATTTCTCTTTGGTAGATTCTTGAGATATCCCTTTCATAAGATTAATTAGATTCTTCGCGGCTTCGTCAACAACTTCTTCCTCTTCCACCTAAAAAAATGTCTTCGAGATATGATAAATTCTGGGCAAGGGTTCATCCCATGGTTCCATAATCCCATCGTCTAAAATTATAGTTGAATGGAGTTGTTAGATGAGCTCAAGGCTCATCAAAATATAGAAAGGGTAAATGGGGAAAGGAGGGTTCTTAGGTTGTGGAGTCACCAGAGGGAATTAAAAAGTTCATCAATTAAAAGGGGAGAGGGAATTTCCCCAGATGGAGTCACCAAGAAAATTAGGGAAAGGGATTTGGAATAGCTTGCCAAAGTGTCGCTAGGGCTCGAATGAGGATTCAAAATCCTCCCTGACAAAGATGCCAAAATGTTATCACACAAATTTTAGGTTGGGAAATGCTCGACCCAAACCACAAGAGTGTCACAACTATGGGAGTACCTACCCACTATCACCTTAGATAGACACTCCCCTCACTTTAGTGATGATAAATCACCACAAGGGGGGAATCCCAATGACACTAGGGGGATTGAGATGGAAAGTGAGAAGATAATGGTGAAAACACCTATAGGTCATATTTGGAGAAGGATAAAGGCTTGGAGATGAAGTCTTATTGGTGAAGAATGGTTTCCAGGTGTTGAGTACCTACACCGTAGTGTTATACCTACCTAGAACAATACAATTGATAAAGATACAAGCCTTAAACCAAGGGGAACAAGAAAAAAAATCTTGTTGTCCCAAACTACAGTAGTATTGAAATATATATATCAGCAAAAGGACGTGTTACTAGCTGCAAATGTAACCATCAAAAGCATCAAACAATTATTGGATGATCAATTACTAAACATGTAGATAACATTCCAATACTTAAACATAAGATTTGATGGTAAAGTAGGGCTGCAAAGTGATGGTATCAAAAATGTATTAGGGAAACCTTATGGTTGTAGAATTGTTTTTCTATAGCAGAAAAATCTAGCCATGAAAATGAACAAGTAAACCATCAAAACAATAGCTAATGATCAATAAAACAATATTTTTGGTTTAGAAGTAAACTTTAGTGGTAGATTAGTAATCAATGAGTGAAAGAGGGAATTCTATGCAGCCCTAATGGATGTAGCATTAAAGTTGTTAGAACAATCAATTCCTTGGCTAAAATAGAACGCCCTTAGGGAATAAGCAATATTATAACACTAAGAAAATATTCCAACTTGAACAAATGCAATATCTCGCAATTTCACGTATACCAATGCAATGATTTTGTATCTCCAATGCAAGTATATTAATGCCTAGTCAATTGGGTGATGGAGTCTCTTGTGTAAGATCTAGTTTTATTACTTCTCTATGGGTGTAAGCCATTTTATTCCCTAGAGAAAACACAACTAGCAAGGTAAATCTAGGAGGGTGTAAGCCTGTTTATTGCTTCTAACAAACTTTTCTAAAATATGCTTATTCAAGATAAGGATGGATCTTAGTGGAGGGTGTATGCCCTTATACTCCTAGGTTTTAGACAAGAATAACCATGAAAAAAGAAGAAACACTAACAATATGCAAACATTTCTAATCAATTTCAAGAGATAGCAAGACAAACCCTACTTTACCAAGAATATTCCACCATAATAGCAAGAACCAATCATCCAAGAGATAACACACCACTTTTTTATGCAATAGACAAGTTTCATCATCCACAAAACATTCAAGAAATATAGATATAGAAAATTCGCAAGGACACAAATTTCAGCCAAGAGAGGTCTAGTCCTCAAGTGAGTTATCTTCAAATGAAATGTCAGAAGGCCTTTATTTATACAAGAAATTCTAAAATTAGTTTTTCCACTTAATTTATGGTAAAACACAAATTAGGGAAGCCTACCTCCTTAATTTCCCCCTTTACAAAATAATAACAAGTTTACAAAATAAATGATCTCTAATGATGACATCATGCCCTAAAAGGGTTGACATTTTGACACAATAAGAAATTCATTGAGCTAGTTGAAGGAGACATTGGGCCTCCAAAGGCCAAATATTCATGGTGGAAAAATTATTCCTCCATCAAATTTTCCAATTCATCATCAAATCATCACCACCACCGAAAGCCTAACCTTCCAAGTCTGATGACATACCACATAAGTGCAGTGTATGGACTCTAAAGGAAAGTCGTTGGGGCTATGAAGGCTAGTGAATCACCTATAAGGGATCTTCAAGTGCCTCCAAAGGAACCGTCCCTCATCCAAATGTCCAAAAATTGAGGGCGCATCATTCATCCTACGGGCTTCATGCACCAAATGAAGGTCCAAGTGACCTTGTTCCTTCATGAAATAACTTTCCACCTATCCAAGTCCTACAAAAAAAAAACAAATTATCCCTCGAAGGACTCACAAGTCACAAGAATCATGTGAAGTAATTCATATATAATAAAAGAAACAAAAAAACATGTGCATCAAATCCCCCCTCTCAAAATAAACAAATTCTCAAAGACCCTATGGAACTTTCCAAATTTAGGTATGGGACAGTTGTCATGGTGACCTATTGGGTGAATCATTCCCTAAGTCAAGGAGTGTTTCCTGGGTGGACCCTCTCTAAGTCATGTGAAGAGTATGAGGTGTATGGGGGGTAATACTTTTGAGAATGGGGTTTCTTGACATTCAAGGGATTATATTTCCTCATTTATGGGTTCCTTTGTAGAGACCATGCTGCCCTTCGACTACGATGCATGATTTTTCCAAACCCTTTTTGCCATTAGTTTATTAGAGAGTTTCCAGGTTGAATTTAAAGTGAGACTTCTACCTAAGAATGAAAAACATTTCCCACATTAACTCTACCTTGGTCACACTTGACCGTGCTTCCCTAAGTTGAAGACAATATGTGGGACTTCTACCTAAGCATGAAAAACATTTCCCACACATGCTCTACCTTGGTTGGCATGTTCAATTAGTTATTTATTTTACAGGTCCCTCAATTTTTTGTGAGAAACATTTCATTACTCTTGGGATCCCTAGGTGAGAATATGGAAGGTTTATGAATGGATTTTATCTTTTTCCAGCTACAAGCCTCTAGGCCTTTATCTCCTTCTTCCCATGAAATAAGGTACAAGCCCTTCTTGGGTCAATGTGGCCCGAAAACTCAAAATATGAAAAAAAGAAGGGGAAGGAAACATGGAAAGTAGCATGTATGTGTGGGAGCGGTGCATTGAATCATCGAGGAGACCCCCTAGTAGCAACCCTTTCCCCGAGGGTGACCACTTTCTAGGACAAAAATTCCAACCACCAAGGTGAAATAAAGCAAGGAGCATAAATTCCAAGTAAACATGTTCAAAATCAACAAAGGAACCTTTGCAACATATTCAAATGCTTCATTTATTAAAATGACACTTACCATCACACCAGACTCATTACATCATGGAGAAAGACCTGATGTCCACTGTGAGCCTAGTTGGTGTGGTGAATGGTGAAGCCAACGATCACTAGGTGATGAGTGGTGTGTAGTGGGGCTTTGCCCGCTAGTCTATCTCTTGTTACTCCATGTCTGCAACTTGAGGGCCTCGAGAAATCATCTCCTTATTTATCCCTAGGAGTGGGGGATAAAAGACCTAAAATAAAATCCACTAAAACCTCTTACCAATGTTGACTTAGTATGGATAAGAGTTGTAGGAGACTTGGGGTCTTGATTGTATCTCCCTAATTCTATTGATAGACCACACATTTAGCCAAAAAATTTTGAACATCAATTTAAAGACCTTCCTAGGAAAAATCCTTTTTTATTCTATTGTAAGTTTTCAAAAACCTTGAATTTTTTCCTATAGGAGAAGTGTGCAATTATAAAAGGATCTTCTATTTGAGCAGGGAATTATTACATAAATATACGTGATCCTAATACCACAATAAATCAATCTTCCACAAAAATTTATCTAATAAACTTGGGTCCTCTATTATTTTTTGAATGATCTTGCATACCTTATGATCTTTATTCCATTATATCCTTGCTTCTTCCACCCTATCAGATTGTGGAATGGAAATAACACACAATAAACAAACATTTTTCACAATATTTTGTTTTCATTTTTTGTAGATAATTTCAAAGTCATAACCTAGCATCTTTGTAACCCATTTTTGTTGCTCTTATAAATATAATCATTGTTGCAAGAATTAATTCAAACTATCATGATCTATTTTTACCTTGAAGTGTCTTCTTATTAGGCAAGGGCGTCATTTATTAACTACATGTAATATGGAAAACATTTCCATTTCATAAATGGGTTGGAGTAAGTTCTTTACTTTAAGTTGGTTTCTTTCAAAGGAAATCGACCTTCCTTCTTGCATTAAAATTGCACCAATTCCATATTCTAAGGCATCACATACCACAATAAAAGTTTTTGTTAGGTCAAGCGTAGCTAGGACATGAGTTGTACATGTATCCTACTTAAGTTTTTCAAAATATTTGGTTTCTTCTACAGTCCAATAAAATGCTTCCTTTTTTAATAAAAATATTAGAGGTGCTATTATTTGACCACAATTCTTAAAAAAATTATTTTAATAGCCCATCAATCCTAATAATCCTCTAATATTCTTCAAGGTTTTGGGAATTGGCCATTCCACCATATATTTATTTTTATTAGGGTCCACTTTGACACCTTCATGAGATAGAATATGAACCAAATATGACACTTCTTGAACCCCAAAGGAACACTTGGATGGATTTTAATATAGTTGTTTCTCTTCCAATAGTTTTAATACCATGTTAACATATTGTACATTCTCTTCCCAAGTTTTTTTGTATGCTAGTATATCATAAAAAATAAAAAAAAATACTAACACAATTATTTTGAGGAAGGATTTGAAAATAGAATCCATCAATCTTTGAAATGTTGAAGGTGCATTAGTAAGGAAAAATGACATCACAAAAAACTCATAATGACCTTCATGTGTTATATATCATGTTTTATGGATGTTTATTTTGATTTGATGATATCTAGAATGAAGCTCCAACTTGGACAATAGATTTTCTTCTTGTAATTCATCTAGCAATTCATCAATGATAGGAATATGAAACTTATATTTAAAGGCCATTTTTTTGAGTTATCTATAATTTGGACACATACACCATGAACCTTCATTTTTTTTAACCATCATCACTAGTGAATATAAGTCACTATGTCTAGGTTGAATGATACCAAACTTTAACATTTCTTGAACTATATGCTCAATGTCACTACTTTGTGCATATGGATACTTGTAGGGAATAATTTTAGGTGGTACACTTCTTGGTTACAAATTAATATAATGGTCATGATATGAAGTAGGTGGAATATCCTTAGTCATATCTCCAAATACTTTGGAATGATTGTCAATAACATTTTTGGAGATCCACTGGAGCAGAGGGTATAGATATTTGAACATCTAGTGAGCACAATTGTGCAATTACAATATGGTGTCCCTTTTTGAGTAATTTTGTCATGTTGTTAGAGGTTATCACTTTAGAGGGTTTCCCTTGGATACCTCTAACTTCAATTTCCTTACCTTCTACAAAAAATCTCATGAATTGCTTTTTGAAAATTAAGAGCCAATATTCCCAATGATTGTAACCATTGGACCCATAATAGAACATCAACACCACTCGTTTGGATTGCACTCATGGGGATATCTAATAAATACTCCCCTATAATGAGATTAATACTATGGTACTTCCCTAAAAAATGTATGGTACCTCTATCTGCAATCATTACTTGAAAATCTGGTGTTGGAAATATAAATCAATCGAGAATCTTCTATAATTTGCAATTAATGAAGTTATGGGTACTACTAGAATCAATAAACACTGTTACCTTTTTATTTTTGATATATCCTTCTATATTGAGGGTTTGTGGAGTATTGATTCTAGCCAATGCATGACAAGATATGGTTGGAGTAGTCTCTTCTAGTTCTATATCTTCTGATGGTCTAATTCCTTATCTTCTTCCTATTCATAGCTTATGTAGAATAATTTATTTTCCTCACAATTATTCCCCTTACTATTCTTGGTGTCACAACTAAAACATAGTCCCTTTGATATTTTTTCATCCATTTGTTGGGGTGTCAACCTTGTATGTTGAATGATGTTAGGATATGGAACATAGTTCTCTCTATAGTTGTTAGTGGCCACTCTTCTAGTAGCCATATTTTTACTTTCAATTTTCCTTTCCACACTGAAAGCATGCTCCATAGATTTAGGTTCCAAGAGATGTACCTCATGTTGAATGCTCTCCTTTAAAATTCCCATAAAGAGATATAACAAATTATCATCTATAATTTTCTTTACTTTAAGACTCAAATTTTGAAATTGCTTAAAGTGTTATGTAATTGGACCTTTTTTCTGGAGATTTATCAATTGACTAAAGAATTTGTTTCTCTTAGTATCCCCATAATGTGATATCAATTCATCCATAAAAATAGACCAAGAGACAATAGAATCCTTTTTAAATTCACAAAGCCATTGATAATAGACAAATTGATTAAGTTACAAATGAAAGGATACAAGAGATATCTTTTGTAAAGTTAGCACTTGTGTAGATCAAACAATTTCTCCATCTGGAATATCCGTGTTATTGAATATTTACCATTAAACTTGTCCTGATATTGATCTTTGGAATTAAGTGTTTTTTTGGTCCCGAGATGAGCCCCCTATGATGCATATATTAGAGCAATGAATTATCATGATTCTGGGATTCAATATTCATGCTCTCCAAATGTGTTGAAATATTCCCCATATGTGACTGAGGTTCAACACTATTTTTCCCCTTATTTTAATGATTTCCTTGGATCACAATATCCATTTTAGGGAACCTCTGTGAGAGAATGGTTTCCTTGGAATTTTGTAATCGATCCATCTTTTGATCCATCAACTCTTCCATTTATCTTTTAAGGTTTTCCTAAAAATGTGATAAATACACCATTTTCAACATACTACCACTAATTTCATTAAGTTGGTTCTTCAATTGGGTTACCCTATTTTATAAGTATTCACTTTCTTTAGGCATTATGTGTGATTTCTCTGGAGGTTTAGATGAAGTATACATTTTTTCAAAACCTTTTGGCATGTGAAAAAATAATAATACTCCTCTTTTTTATCTTTATCACAATTTTTGAATCACCAAAACAGATCTTTCAATCAAAATTTATGCCAATTGTAATTTGCATGCCTTTCAAACCCCAATTTGGAGACTATCTTGCTCGTCGAAATTTATCCTAATGTATCTATTAAATTTAGGCCCTTCTAAGTTTGAAATTTTTTCTTGTTGTACTCTGATATGTCTTCTCTACAATTCCATAGGTTTAACCAAAATTGGATGTGCTAGGTGAAATTTATGGTAACTTTCCCAAAATGTGTGTATATGTGGTCCTTTACTGAGAGTGAACATGTATGGAATTCGATTTTTCCAATTTTTATGATATACTTATAAAATTTGGACCAGAAATAATCTGATATTTTTTGTTTCCAATAGAACTAGTGGTACTCAATTTAGAATTTTCTAGATTTAGATATGATAATTGTACCAAGAACACCCGTCTAAGACTAGTTTTAGGAATAGTCAAAAAACCTAAATTTCACATCCTATATTTCCATAATTTTAGTAAACCAGAACCTAAAATTTCCACCACGTGTACTTTTCTATGTCTCCTCACACTCCAAAACAATTCATAGTCTCAAAATTCTCCTAAAACAAGTTACAATGAAAATTCCAAGATGACTTGTTTGAGACTAATTTTATGTGAAGTTTGGGTGAGAACCCTAAAACCATTCACAAAGAACCTATCTAGAGAAAATCACATAAAAATGGTAAGAGAGAGAGAGACAAAGAGAATATTAAACACTACATAATGAATGAGTAATACACATGCTAACATATAATCCAAGAGATGCAATGTGCCAATATCATGGATTAAATGCACCTTAGGAGTGATCTAAAGGAGATATGGACACTAACTCACTGTAACGGAAGTCAACTACTAGCTAGTCTCAGTTAATTGTTTAAGAGGAAACAATTTAACTGAGTGGCAAGTGAGGAGACCAAAAATAACACATTCACGCAAAGGAAGTGCACCCTCATGCCCTAAAACTTAGGGAATATATGCATGAGTAGTATTCCACTAGTCAACTTAGGTCAATTGAGTCTGAACTAAATTCCTAACTAAAGTTATAATGCATCTTATTTTATAGGAAGATCCCTAATTTTTAGGAGTCATCCTATCTTGTAGGAGAATATTCTCATCTAAAATTTGGAAAAAAGTGTGTGCAAATGTGTAATATATCCAAAACCTCACTTAAATAGTACTAGGGTGTAATGAAGAATGGGTGGTGCATACCCCCACCTTCACCTGGGGTCTAATGACCTCCTGGTCTAAGAATATTCGATTCTCAGTAGTTGGATTAGCTCACAAGGTCTCACTGGGCCTTTTCTATTTGGTTCCATAGGTTGTTTCTGCAATTTCGAGAAAAAAATGGCTCTTTGATAGGCTTCTTCCAGTTAGGTGCTATTACACATGAACTCGGGCTTGAAACTAGGGGTTGAACCCGCTTTATCTTCCTAATTCGGGACTTCGGGACCCTTGTACTTTGGGAGCCTCAACACGCTACACTTTCAATCCCTCTAAAATGCAAAATGATGAATTGCTAAATCCTTGAAAGGATCGATGGTCTATAACACTCGCACAAATCAATGGTTTAGGGTGTTGATAGGTGGACAACATAGATCTTTGCTAGCAGGAAACCCCCCCCTGGGTTTACAATGTAGGCAAATCAATAATCGTTTAAAATTCTCTTAGTTCTATAACTACCCCAAACATACCCCAAACTCATACAAGAAAATAAAAATGAGAAGGATCCTGTAACTGTACCTCTACTCTGCGTCCGGTGATGATCCTCTCGTGCTTGAAAGCTTCACTGACTGCACACCTCCTCCCAAGGATGGACTACATTCAAATACATAAAAACATAAAGCTACAAGCATGTAATTCATACATAAATTAGAGTTAGATGTTATAAAAAACATAAATCAAATGGAAACATTTGACACATCATGATCTGGGACAGGAAAAGTACTTCTTTTATTGATAATACAATGATCACTTAAAACCAAAGTCAGCTACTTATCCATGAACCTAGTCTGGGCTCCTCTTCACCAAGCTCCAAGGGAACCTCCGTATGGATTCTCCTGTCAACCTTATTCTTCGGAAGTAAAATGGGTTTATGATGAAGGAAGGAAAATTGGGGAATTCTGATGCAATTCTCACAAAAGGGTTGCAATTACTTGGGTCAAGGAGGGCATGTGAAATGGGAAGAGTTTCACTGTTATTATGTCTAAATGTGGAATGAGGCCCCAACACCTCCTTTTATATGACAAAAAGATGGTTATTCGGTTGGGTGATGGGCTATAGGCGGTGGATTAGTTGGGAAACTACCCAATAGCTCGTAATCTCAAAGAATTCCTTGAAATTTTTTATTTTTTGCAACTTTTTCAACTATACGTGGGCTATAGTGGTGCAACATGTATATGTACACGGCCTGTAGTGGTGTAGCATGCATATGTACGCGGGTAGTATTGGTGCAAGTCGCGTACATATTCAAAAAATCGGTTTTAGAGAAGAGCAACTCAGTGATGCCTTGGCAAAAAATGAAAGTAAGAGGGCCAAATGCCAGGTATGCATGTGTAGATAAATTTAGGGTTATAATATATTCCCCCTAATGTGTTAGGTCATAATAGCATCTGATGGCCGAAATACATTACAAAATCTTCACCAATGTACGAAACGAGTGAGCCCGGGACTAGAGTTCAGGAGGTGCCATCTGTAAAAATAACAATTATCTCTCCGAGGCAGGCATACCCATGCTCAGGATGAAATAAATCATGGTTGCAATTCAAATACACTATAGATCCATGTCATATAACTATATAAAGTGTAGTTGCAATCAATACACAACGAATATACATCTCAAAATCAAATATATACAAGTATAATATCCATCTTTAAGAAGCCAACAACGCCTGATGGCTGGAGATGAGGTATTCATATCTCGAGAAACAAATTCAAGATCTTCAAAACTCGGGTAGAAGTACAATGTGATTGTATGAATTCACTACCCAGAGGTCTTTGACGGATCGTTGGGAAAAGACAAGAGGATCTCGATGATCATGTAGAGAACTTCATTGATTTCAAACCATGACTTGATTGGACTTTTGGGATGGTCGGGCATGAGGTCAAGAGACAAATTTCATAAAGGCCAACTCAGGTTGTGTGAAACTTCCCTTGGACAATAGCACAAAATATGACCAGACTCAAACATCATGACACTAAAATAAGTTCATGATGCAAGACGCAACACAAACTCTCCATATGTTTGGAAGAGTAACCAAACTGAGGAGGAGACAACTCTATGTAGTGAGAAAAACTTCCTAAGGTCATATTAGATCACAAATATTGAAAAAAAATGGAAGGATGTGCTTTTTCCAAGGGCGACTCATTGTGCTGCCAAAAAAGAATATATATTTCCCATCCCCTCTTTTTGGGTTTTTTTAATTTTTTTTGTCTTTTTCAATTTTTTAAAGAGATTGAAAAAGACTAAAATAATGCTACGTTACAAAGGAGAAATGAGTGTCGCAAGCATACTAGTTCCAAGCGCAAGGAACAAACTAATTCTTAGATAAAGGAGACACGTGCGGGAAAAGGACAGTCGGGAAAATTCCTCCATGGGTTAAGGTGTCAGGTCACAGAGGAAAAGTGCTACAAGGATTGCGTATAAGTCATGCTTTAAAGGTTCAGTTGAGAGCAACATGGAGCCGACATTAGGCCAAAGATGCAGAGATGAAAACATGATTATCAAGACACAATGAAAACCCATTCAATGTAATGTTTAACGAGCCCAGAGAAGGTAAGCTCGATAGTTTTTTCACATTTAGAGAGTCTAAAAAAACATAAAATAACACTCCACTAGGGTACCTTTTTCGAAAATATTCTAGTCGGTTCGAAAAAGGGGTAAACTATAACTAAAAAGACGTGTATTCAAAACCATTTTAACGAGTGTGACAAAGACACGATCACTCAACAATCTATTCAATTTTAAGGAGTCTGAAAAGAGATTAACTATGGACTCACAACCTTTTTCTGGATTAGGTCTCCTTAGCCCGAAAAAAGTATAAAATTTACAGAGGAGAACTCTCCCAGCGAGACAAATCTCTCGAGGTGTACCTTTTTCCTCCATAATACACAAGCCGGAAAAAGGGGTAAACTCATGCCAACAGATATTATTCTGGACCAATTTAACGAGTGTGAAAGAACAAGGTCACTCAACAATATTTTCAGTTTTAGGGAGTCTGAAAAGAGATTAAATATGGACTCCGTGGGGGTTCCTTTTTCGTAAGTAATCTCCAAGGCCCGAAAAATTTGATAAACCAAAACTAAGGAGAATGTTCCTTTTTCGTAAATTTAGTCCCTCGGGCCTGAAAAAGGGTTAAAATTATACCTGAGAATACTCTTCTAGAAAACCAAAGTCCGTAGAGTATACCTTTGTTCCTACAATTGACCATCCAGACCAAAAAAGGGGTAAACTATTGTCGGACAGACATGCCTTCTAGTTTTAGTTTGGTGAGCGTGAAGGGAAACACGATCGCTCGATAATATTTTCGTGTTTAAAGAGTTTTAAAAGGGCTTAAAGAAGACTCTAGGAGGTTACTTTTCTCAATTAATCCGATAAGATTGAAAATCATAAATGTAGTCTCGTCGGATGTTGCTTTTGTATTTTAAAGCGAGCTTGAAAGAAAAAAAAACATGCTCATTTTGGGAGTCCCAAGGGTGAGGCCAAGAGTGATGGTGCATCAGATGAATTACGCTCAAACTCGTAATTAACAAGAAAAACAAATTATATACATTAAGGTGGCATGTAGTAAAATCAATCCCCCACATGGTGAAAGGGCCAACAATGACGGGAAACATAGGAGAAAGATGTTCCCTCATTCGAGAGAAGATCTGACATGGGTGGAACTTCTTGAATGACTCAACACAATCCTTGATTAACGTAGGCCAAAAGTAACCGGCTCATAGAATCTTTTGGGTTGTTTCCAACCCAAACAAATGACCACCACATGATCCAGTGTGGCAGTCATTAAGAACAAGTTCTACTTCCTCGTGTATAAGGCACCGACGGAGAATGCAATCTATACCTTGACGATACAAAGTGTCATCGATTATGAGATAGTTTTGTGCCTGATGGAGAATTTGTCGACACTCATCACGAGAAGTAGAACAAGGGCACTTCAAAGTATGGAGATAGACTAATCTATATCCATAATAGGGGTCCGAAGATGCGATTAGAAAAATATCTCCTTTCATAGGCGATTCTTCGGGCGTAACATCACTTGATTCGACCAAATGTTCTGAAATAAGTTCCGCAAAGACCAATGAATTTTTGGATTTCACAAACACAAAATCCAAGTTAAACTCCTAGAGGATTACAATCCATATACTGATCTTTCACCAATGACGCGTTGTGTCAACACATATTGAAATGGATTCACAATGGCGATGATGGTGGTCTTGCGAAGTAGAATATAATGACAGAAACGCTGGACCACATGCACTGTTTCCAATGTAAGCTTCTCCACATGGGAATAGTTGAGTTCCATCCCAACCAGGCCTCAATTCAGGTAATAAATCATGTTCTCTTCTAGTAGATCATCCTTTTGAACCAAGACCATGCCAGTGGTCGACTCTGCGGTGGCCAAGTACAATAAGAAATATTTATTATAATTGGGAGGCCAAATAAAAGGGGCAGATGTGAGGGCATGTTTCAACGCTTGAAAACAACATTGAGCGGATTCATCCCAACATAAAGGGACTCCCTTTTTCAATAAACACATGAACCCTTTAGTGATCTTGGCATAGTTTGCGATAAAATGTCGTTGAAAGTTTTCTTTCCCCTGTAAGATTTGAAGCTGGGGGACTGTGCACGGGGGAGGCAACTGAACTATTGCCTCAAATGTAAGAGGATCGACCATGATCCCTATTTTCAAAAATATTAAACCTAAAAGAAAACCCGACGTCATGCAGAAACTGGACTTGTTAGGATTCAAGCAAATCTGATAGTAGCGACATCATTCGAAGATCAGTCGAAGGTGCGTGGGATGATTATATCTATTGCAAGAGCGTGATGCTAGATCATCAAGATAAGCCTCAACTATATGTCTAAGGTAATGTAAAGAAAAATACATGGCTCGTTGAAAAGTGGCTCCAACATTCTTCAGGACAAAAGGAATCTTAGGATAAGCAAATGTGCCCCACGGACAAATAAAAGTTATTTTATGCTGGTCTGATCTGAATCTGGTTATATCCCGAAAAACCATCCATGAATGAAAAGAACTCAAAACATTCACATTCATCGACAATATGATCAATGAATGGGGTTGGGAAATTATCCTTTGGAAATGCCTTATTCAAGTCATGAAAATCCATGCACACGCGAATCGTACCCTGTTTTTTGTTAACCGGAACGGGATTTGACACCCATTGCATCAACTATATGGGGTAGATGAAACCGACTTTAAGATTTTTCTCTACTTCACCCTTAAAATTTTCTACTTTCCGAGGATTCATCGAAAAAAGTTTCTATCGGACTAGCTTGGCGTTAGGATAAGTCGTTATCTCATGTTCGACGATTCTTGGATTGATGCCTGGAATTTCCTAGAAAGTCCAGGAAAAAATGTCGCGAAATTCCTTAAATAAGTCTGTACATATTTGAATCTCCTCGGGGGAGCAGTCTGCTTCGATGAAAAAATTCTCCATGACACCAGGGGTTCTGTAGATATCTATAGGGATTGTTTCAGTGATACTTTCCATATTACCCTTGCTGTAAACTGCATGCGTATCTACAAGATTAATAGGACAACACCTATCTCCAGTCATAGTCAACATGAATTCACCTGCCTCTATTCTTCTTAACTCTAGGAGGAAATAAGATCTGTGATGGAGATCGCCCTAGGATTTTTCTGGACCGACCAATGCCTCTATAATCGACTCATCAGAGGGAAATATCAAGTCTAAAGAATCTATAGTGGCGAGGGAAACTTGAGCCAAAATAGGCTAGAGAACTGGATCTAACTCCTGTGTGGGAGTCGGATCGAGGTTGACCAAAGCTTGTTGGAAAATATTGTACGCAACTTCTATCATGGACAAGGGAATTTCCATGTCATATTTCCATCTCCCTTCCATCATTTCCGATGGGGAAGGAAGAGTCCATGGATCATGAAAGTAATTCGTTCGAAACGACGACACTTGAAAAATTTCAGCCCTAGGCTAGTCGGGGGCAACCGATATAAGCTTGACATCGCCAGAAGAATGCGGGTAATCGAAAGTACCCATCAATGATGGGAACAAACCAACCCCTACATTGACAATGTTGGGTTGAGGGTTATCAATCATTGGGACTGCAGATTCCCCCGATGATGGTTCAGGCCAGGAGAAAGACAATTGGTCAATGGTTACGATTTGACCCTCATGTGTAAATAACAAGACCAAAAAAAATGTGGCAAACACTGAATTCATTTCATAGGTCCAACTCCTTCCTAACAAAAGGTTGTAGTCGAGAGGCGCATTTACCACTTCAACTTCGATGCACACAGTCTTCCCTCCTAACTGCACGGGGAAAGAAGGGATGATTCCATGTGGTCTGAAATAATGACTATCGAAAGAATTAAGCAGAGTAGGTGATGGAGACAAAACGGGTTGGTCGATGGCCTTCCAACACACAAATGACATCACGCAGGTCGAGGCGCCCTCATGAACCACCGTCCGGAAGCTATTTCGAGAAATATATTTTGTGGGGTAAGCCACTATTATCTGAAACACAAAGCGGTAAGGGAGATGAGGTTTCAAGTCGGTCGTATCGAGAACGATCGTTCGTAGATTACAAGTCTCTACAGATCTCAAGGAGGATAAAAAAGCCTTTCTCTGCGAAGGGAAGCTCTGGAGGACCTCCAAATCAGACATCGCACAAGGGGTTTGTGACAAATCCTCCACCATAGAGTAGTTATGGTTGGCCCTCACATTTGGATTATGAGAAGCTTTCTTGAATTCCCCTTTTGGGATGTCTGTGATTGTTTCTCCCATCGTCCTCTCAATCTAGAGAGGAACAGGTGGGGTTGTGGCTTCTTTACCCTTTTCCGCAGATTCCATCATTCTGTAATCGTGTGCCATAGTTTCTATTTAAGCATCACCTTTCATCATGTAAATGTTCGCGGTCGATGGATTACTAGAGGATGCGGGGGGTCCCTGACTTCCCCCATCTGCGCTCGAAGAGGCTTGATTCATATTTTTCCCATGTGGAAATGGGTTCGTTAGCACAACAAATTGTTGATGCACCAATAACTTCTGGGCATCCACAAATCGAGGGAACAAGTGATTCAGATGGTCCTCCGTGCAAGGGTTACATGGATAATAACTTTCTCTTCTCTGTGTTTCCCCTACCAGCATTGTTGTTAGGTTTCTTGTCCCCTTTACCCTTCTTGTTTCATTGTTTTTTCTTTCCTTTAGGTTGTTGGTTGGCCTTCGGGTTCGTCGACTGCACACTGTGTACATGCGACATTTGTGTAGGGGAGAAGCTGAGCCATAGGTCTAGATGGTCATTTTCTGTTCTATCGACAATTGTTGCAATTGATTTGACAGTTGATCGATGGAATTTCCTTGTGCTAAACCAATGATACCATCGACATGTGGTCCATAGTTTTGTCTGGCCTTGTCAAGGATAGACTGTGGGGCATCTGGAAAAATATCATAGAGTAATCTAGATTGAGAGTATATCAGTTTGAGATTGTGTGCTCTCATTATCGCCTCCTCGTTTGAAAACACTCCCAAAGTTGCAACGTCCTTGGATAATTGTGGTACCAAAGACTTCAGAAACCACTCCAGTAGGAAAGCTGGTGGGACCTATACCTTGATCAAGCTCTTCTGATGCCACCATTCTCGGATGTGATTTGAGATATGATTGACCTTAGTCTGCTCAAAGTTGGCCAAAAATTTAGTGGTGGCATCATATCTCATGGGTAATTGGAAATGGTTCAGGAAAACCATCGCCAAATTGCTAAAGTAAGAATATCTTGAGTGGTCAATCTCAATGTACCTTTTTGTGGCACCCCCAATAAGAGTGCATTGAAAAATGCACAACTCTATGGAGTCATCTCACAACGAGTTTGACGAGAACCATAGGTGGAAAGTTGTCACGTGATCACCTGGATCTTCGCCAGGATTTCCTTCGAATTTCATAATATCCAAGGGAAACTTAGTCAGCATGGGGGGCCAATGAGGATCATGAGAAATTGGGTCGTTAATAAACCTTGAAAAGTATGGAAAGTGTAATGTTTCTAGAAACAGTAGTTTGGGTTGGGTACTATGTACATGAAAAAGGGGGCTTGGAGTTTGACTAGAACCAGGTTGCCAGGAAAAGTTGGGTTGTTGGCCAGGGTTTTGGTAAATACCATGGCCTTGGCTAACATGTAGAAATTGCATTTGTTGGGATATCATCGATTGATTCCTGTAATTGGACAATGAGGTTTGGGTGGGAATTGCTCCCTGCGTTGTGTTCCAAATATTCTGGAAGGGGTTTCCCCCAGTCGATCTAACGGGCATAGGTATTGAGCCTTGCCCAGGTTTCCATTGACCATGGAAGGGGTTTCCCCTAGTCGACATCCCTTGCGAGGGAACTGATCCCTGCCAAGGATTCCAAAGTCCTTGTGAGGAGAAAACTCTTGTACTTTCCCCCTGTGTAGGAATAGTACTCTACACAGGATTTTGTTGTTCAAAACCTCAGTTTCCCCTGGCCGAGACGACAGTTAACGAAAAAGTGTTATTACCAAATGCGTCGAACAAAGAGAACACCATGGATCCCATCGATATGGTGTAAGAAGAAGGTCCTAGACTACCTACTCCAAACAAGCTGTAGTTCATGTTCAGCCCGACAACTGGCTGAAACGCACCACCGAGGGAGGGGGATGGAGGAGGTATATGACCTCCACTGTAAGGAATAGAGTTATAGTGTTAGGATATTTAGACACTTAGGAGTTAGTAAAGATATACTTGGTCTAATATGTCGTTAGGTAAAAGTGAGTTTCTTAGTGTGTTTCTTTTGTATGCATTTGTAGTTAGGAAATCTGACGGTCAAGATATGTTCCCGACATAGAGTGATCCAATGGTTCATACTCTCCTCGATCTTAACGGCCATTGATCTGTGGCTTAACACCCAATTGGTCCATGATATCTATTTAAAGAGCATGGAGGGTCATTTTCCGATGATCAATTGTGAGAAACTCGTAAAATCTCTCTGTGATATTTTTCTTTGCATTAATACACTGCTCCAAGTGGCCGCATTGGCTAGGGTCGTGGATGTTTCCCCCTAGGGGTTTTACCACGTGAAAACATCGGTGTGTTGATCTTTGATCTGGTTATGTGAGTGGTTACTGAAGGTGTTCATCCTTTGTTGGAATACCTATGTTGTCGAATATGGTATCAGAGCTAGAGGTCACGAGTTCGATACACACTCGGCTCTCGTTGAGGGGGAGATTGTTGCACGAAATTGCAAGTAGTCAACACTTCCCGGTGTATCGTGAAAAGGGACTAATCACCTCTCGTGGATATTTGAAATTTGGCAGTGGTGAGTTTACCAATCACCTACGGGTTTGGGTCTAATGGTAGCCTTACTACCAACAAATGGTATCAAGTTATTGAAGTGCTATTTTTCCCTACAGAAGATTAAGTTGCAGAAATTTTCACAAAGTCTCTTACAAAAGCGAATTTTTCCAAACTTCAATCTTTGTTAGGGGTCCAGGAAGTTTTCATTAAAGGGGGATAGGCTCTAATGCCTCCTTCCTTCTCTTATTGTGTCACTATTGTAAATACTTCAATCCTATCCCAAGTTGTTCTTAAGGGGGGATGTTAGGATATTTAGACACTTAGGAGTTAGTTAAGATCTACTTGGTCTAATATGTCGTTAGGTAAAAGTGTGTTTCTTAGTGTGTTNTAAGGGGGGATGTTAGGATATTTAGACACTTAGGAGTTAGTTAAGATCTACTTGGTCTAATATGTCGTTAGGTAAAAGTGTGTTTCTTAGTGTGTTTCTTTAGTATGCATTTGTAGCTAGGAAATCCGACGGTCACGATATGTTCCCGACATAGAGTGATATGACGGTTCATACTCTCCTCGATATTAATGGCCATTGATCTGTGTCTTAACACCCGATTGGTCCATGATCTCTATGTAAAGAGAATGGAGGGTCATTTCTCGATGATAGATTGTGAGAAACTCTCTTGTAAAATCTTTCTATAATCTTTTTCTTTGCATTAATAAACTGCTCCAAGTGGTCACGCTGGTTGGGGTCGTGGATGTTTCCCCATAGGGGTTTTACCACGTGAAAGCATTGGTGTGTAGCTCTTTGATCTGGTTATGTGAGTGGTTACTGAAGGTGTTCGTCCAATGTTGGAATACCTGTGTTGTCAAACATATAGGAGGCTGAGGTGCCCACAATGGACCCTTTCAAGGGAGTGTTTGATCTTCCTTTCCCCAAACCCATGGTCTGTAGGGTGGAGTAGGTAAGGACGAAGTTCGTATCAAAGCTGGGAATCCCATATGAAAATGGAGGGCCCGTCGTACTCTGTGTAAAAGGAGCAGTGGTCGTCGCCGCTAATGGTATCAGACCATTCCCGAGGTAGAGGGGGTCGATACCACTATGGTCCAGACTAGCGAAGGTGGGTTAGGAGGCGGAATCCCCCCATGGTGACGACAGTTAAGGGAGTGTGAGAACTCTCGGATGAAGTAGCAGTGTTTGCTTCCATATCTTCTTGTAATACTATTTGACGGTCGTAAGGTGTTACCCTTGGAGGGACAACTTGTACCAAAATTGGCACCGACAAGTTAGTGAATGGAGGATTGGCTGGACCAAGAGCTTCCACTCCAAAGTTGGAAATAGTAGGTTCCTCCATATTTGAGTAGTCTCCTCTCAAAGAAAGCTCGAGCATAGTTTCCTATCACCTAGTTGCTTCGTATGATCCTTGCTAGTCAAGTATTCATCATAATGGTGGCGGTGGTGGCTCTAATGCAGCCGGTGGCAGGCCTTGAAGCCTTCGTGACCAGAGGAACTATTGATATTCCACCTTGTGAAAATATCAATGACACAGTAAGTATTTAACTAACGTTTAAAACCAATCACACACTAGAAAAGTTCCTACAAGATAAACCAAGAAAACCACTATCTAGTTGGAAGAATAGTTACGCCAGTCAACACTGGAGAAACTTACCGGTGCAAGTGAAAATCGAACATGGAAGCACCCTCCGGGTATAATATACAAAGTGTGACGCAACTTCTACCCCAGGTACTGTGGTATACCCCTGCAGTCACTTGTGTAATTCCCTATAATAAAGGCAACTAAGTTGTCATCTCATAAAAAGTCACCAGGCGGGTACAGTCGATTGTCAGGTGGACCGCAATGAGTAGGATAACAAGTTTGAAACCTACCGAGGGTATCAAAATCAAGTGGTTTGGAAGACAACTAAGGATATAGAATGGATTCGAGTTCCATAAATATCCGAAGGAAAATGCGAGCGATAGTATCCCACGTCAGATCCTCAATATGCATTCCCCACTATGTTTAGTCTGGCTTTGGAGGGGTTATCTCCGCTACCTTTCCTCACGTGACCTCGTGTTTAGACCCTATGTTGGAGGGGGGTCCTGAATAAACTTCACGTCACTGGACTATTACACTCCCTAGCTACGACTCCAATGTTTTTTTATAAGCCTTGAAGAGTTTCCTCTCCAACCTAATTCAAGGCTCTAACCCTAAACTAGTTTATTGACCCTACAAACATAAAAGTCTAATTAATTTTAAATTTAGAGTTCGTTGTAAATGGATTATTTTAACTCAAAGGATATGGCAATGAAAATAGTGATGTGTATGAGAGACAAAAAGAGGAGGAACAAACGAAACTGAAAGAAAAATTACTTCTAGTGAAAAATAAAGATTCACACCTAGCTCTTTGTAACCAACTTTTTCATAACTAACTTTTTCAAGATATTTAAAAAGAATATCTAAAATGAAATTTCACTTGACTACAAGCTACTTAACTTCTAAGAAATCAGTAAAGAACTTAAAAAATGAACACTTTTTTCTGTTAAGTAAAATAACTAACTCCAACTACTTTACCAAACTAAGAAAGAAAAATCTTTTTTTTTTTAAATGCTTCAAATAGGAAAAAATGGAAATAAATCTTTTTTCTCTTTTCTTTAAAGAAAATGAAAGGGGAAAAATAAAATTCAAGACAAGACCGAAAAATGACCTTTGGCCCACTACGGATCATAGGGAGTCACTAAAGACACCAAATAGGCTGATCAAAAACTCAAAGACTCGCCTAAAACCCTTCCAGAAGTAAAAACAAAAAATCTTTCAAAAAGACAAGCAAACTGACATCTAACCGAAGCTATGGTTGTAAAACAGAGACATTGAACTCTGTCAAGAAACCCTGAGAAGTAAAACCTCAATCAGGAAAGAGGTTGGATGCCTCTTTTTCAAAAACAACTTCTTGAACCAGGTACACTACTATTGTTTCAGAAGCCTGTGTATGTATGTGAGTTGTCCCACTGTAGGGCACGTACACCTCTATAATTTCTCAAAAAATAAATAAAACAGACTGACTGACAGGGAAGGGAGAACTGGTATGGCACCAACAGGTGACCAAAATCCCATAAAAGTCTCAGTATACTCAAATCAGAAACTCAAAAGGTACAAGAAAACCAATCAAACACCCAAAAAATCCCCTAGAACCCTAGAGGTTTCCCTAGTATGGTCGCTAATTCTTCTAGCGGGAAAACCCCCCCTATAGATACACTAGGGTTTACAATGTAGGCATATCAATAAAATTTTAAAAGTATCATACTTCTCTAACTACCCCAAACATACCTTGGACTCATACAAGAAAAGAAAAATAAGAACGATCAGGTAATTGTACCTCTACTTTGCGTCAAGTGATGATCCTCTCGCACTTGAAAGATTCGTTGACTGCACGCCTCCTCCCAAGGCTGGCCTGCATTCAAAGACAAACAAATATAAAGATACAAGCATTCAATTCGTACATAAATTAGAGTTAGATGTTAGAAAAAAACATAAATCAAATGGAAACATTCGACACATCATGATTTGGGACAAGAAAAGTACTTTTTTTATTGATAATACAATGATCACTTACAAACAAAGCCGACTACTGCTCCATGAACCTGGTCTAGGATCCTCTTCTCCAAGATCCAAGTGCACCTCCATATGCCTTCTCCTCTCAACCTTCTTCTTGGGAAGTAAAATGGGGTTTTGATGGAGGAAGGAAGGAGAATTGGGGAATTCTGAGGCAATTCTCACAAAAGGGCTTCAATTACTTGGGGCAAGGAGGGGATGTGAAACGGGTAGAGTTTAATTGTTCTTATGTCTAGATGTGGAATGAGACCCCAAAACCTCCTTTTATATGAAAAAAGGTTGGTTATTTGGCTGGGTTGCGGGCTATAGGCAGTGGATTAGTTGGGAAACTACCCAATAACCCATAATCTCAACGAATTCCTTGCAACTTTTTATTTTTTGAAACTTTTGCAAGTATACGCAGGCTGTATTGGTGCAACATGCATACATACGTGGTCTATAATGGTGCAACAGGCATATGTACATGGGCAGTATTGGTGCAGGGTGCGTACATATTCAAAAAATGGGTGTTTTAGGAGAGAAACTTAGTGATGGCTTGGCAAAAAATGAAAGTAATAGGGCCAAATGCCAAGTATGCATGTGTAGAGAAATTTAGGGTTATAACAATCTTATTTATTTAATTCCTAACTTCTTCGAACATGGGTGTAGCGGAGTGGATCTCCACCCACCATGTGTCTTCTATGGAATCGATGGCTTGGATGGACTCCAAGACTCTGGTCTCTAGGATTCCTCCACTCTTCCTGTTGTTGTTCCTCCTAAACAATGGAGTAACAAAGGGATTAATCAGGTTCCAAGTGTCTACCAATCCAACGGTTAGGATGGGGTTCAAGCCTCCAGGTCTTCGGGGGCCTGGACTTAAGGAAATTCACCCGAGATCATCTTGAGATCATCTTGAAGTGCTCTAGCACTGAAACGTGGGATCACGTGACGCATGTCCCTGCAATATTTGATAGATACAAATGATTCAGTCCCTCAAGGGATTGAAATCCACCACGCTTTAACCTCGTGCAACTTCCTGAAATCCGACGGTTTCCAGATCACTAACAACTTCCTGAACATATCATGTCCAAATGTTTCTTTCCTTCGATAACTTTCCTTGCCTCAGATAATTTTTGAAACTAGAAGTCTTCCAGACTTGAAGAATTTGGGGGGGTTCGACCCTTGGTTCCTGCCTGGAGCTACTCCTTCACTCGAACCCTTAGATTCCTTTTCCCTTCTGGGAAGATTTTGACACCCCTAAAGAGCTTCGGGCTTGTTCACTCTTGGAAAATGTCTTCAATAGAGAATGATATAATCTAAGGAGTATATGCGCCCACTACTTGCGAAGCCTCTACAATACACCTCTATCTCTATTGAGCTTCAACAACTCTTACCCTAACTCCTAGTCTGCGTACTCCTTATGAAACTTCTTCAACTATCCTCTATCCCTCCTGAGCTTCAATGTATTTCAAATGACCCTTGGTATGCACACTCCTTGCGTGGGCATTGTGTGCTCCTTGACCAAGTATTCCAAAAAAAAAACAATTGAAACTTATACTAAATTGATAATTTCATTCATAAAATACACAATACATGAAATACATGCATGAACAGGTAAACACAAACAATAAAAGCAAACTCATTCAAGTGATTAACTCAGGGATAGATAAAACACACATTTGATCAATCTCCTTCTCATATATTCAAGTAAAATACATATATAGAGTTCTTACAGAACTTATCTACTTCTCCTTGCTATACCTCATCGAGAACAACTCAACAACCTCAAAATTAACAAGAAAAACAAATTATATACATTAAGGTGGCATGTAGTAAAATCAATCCCCCACCTTGTAAAAGGACCAACACCAATGACAGGAAACATACGAGAAGGATGTGCCCTCATCTTCAGAGGGAAGATCTGACATGGGTGGCACTTCTTGACTGAATAAACACAATCCTTGATTAACATAGGCCAAAATTAACTGGCTCATAGAATCTTTTGGGTTGTTTCCAACCTAGACAAATGAACACCACATACTCCAGTGTGGTAGTCATTAAGAACGAGTTATGCTTCCTTGTGTATAAGGCACCGACGAAGAATGCAATCTAGACCTCGACTATAGAAAGTGTCATTGATTATGAGATAGTTTCATTCCTAATGTTGAATTTGTCGACGCTCGTTGCGAGAAGCAAAAGAAAGTCACTTCAAAGTTTGGAGATAGACTAGTCTATCTCCATACCAAGGGTCTGAAGATGCGATCAGAAAAATATCTCCTTTAATAGGTGATTCTTCGGGCGTAACATCACTTGATTCGACCGAAAGTTCCAAAATAAGTTTCGCAAAGACCAGCGACATTTTGGATTTCACAGACACAAAATCCAAGTCAAACTCCTAGAGGATTACAATCCATATACTGATATTTCTACCAATGATGACCTGTGTCAACACATATTGAAATGGATTCACAGTGGTGATGATGGTGGTCTTGCGAAGCAGAATATAATGATGGAAACGTTGGACCGCATGCACTGCTGCCAATGCAAGCTTCTCCACATGGGAATAGTTGAGTTCTGGCCTAACCAAGACTCAACTCAGGTAATA
The DNA here is from genome assembly GCA_010110895.2 of Picea sitchensis. NCBI lineage: Eukaryota > Viridiplantae > Streptophyta > Pinopsida > Pinales > Pinaceae > Picea > Picea sitchensis. Next base: position 382,986 of record SNQJ01S0005739.1, read on the forward strand.
AATCATGTGCTCTTGTAGTAGATCATCCTCTTGAACCAAGACCATGCCAATGGTCAAATGTGCAGTGGCCAAGTACAATAAGAAATATTTATTATAATTGGGAGGCTGGAGCAGAGGGGAAGACATGAGGGAATGTTTCAATGCTTCAAAATATCATTGAGCGGCTTCGTCCCAACAGAAAGGGACTCTCTTTTTCAATAAATGCATGAACCCTTTAGTGATCTCGACATAGTTTGTGATACAATTCTGTAGAAAGTTTGCTTTCCCCTGTAAGATTTGAAGCTGGGGGACTATGCACAGGGGAGGCAATTGAACCGTTGCCTTAACCTTAAGAGGATTGACCATGATCCCTATTTTCAAAACTATGGAACCTAAAAGACAACCCGATGTCATGCATAAACTACACTCGTTAGGATTCAAGTGAATCCAATAGTAGCAACATCATTCAAAGATCAGTTGGAGGTGCATGGTATGATTAGATCTATTGCAAGAGCATGATGCTAGATCATCAAGATAAGCCTCGACTATATGTCTAAGGTCATGGAAATAAAAAGACATGGCCCACTGAAAAGTGGCTCCAACATTCTTCAGGACAAAAGGCATCTTACGATAAGCAAATTTGCCCCACGGACAAATAAAAGTTGTTTTATGTTGATCTTTGAGTTTTATCTGAATCCTGTTATATCCCGAAAAACCATACATGAATGAAAATACCTCAAAGCATGCACATTCATCGACAATCTGATCAACGAATGGGGTGAGGAAATTATCCTTTGGACAAGCTTTATTCAAGTCATGAATGTCCATGCACATGCCGAATCATACCCTATTTTTTGTTAACCAGAACGTGATTTGACACCCATTACGTCAACTGTACAGGGTAGATGAAATCGTCTTTAAGAAGTTTCTCTACTTTAGACTTAATAGTTGTCACTTTCCAGGGATTCATCGAACAAATATTTTGTCAGACTGACTTGGAATTAGGATAAGTCGTTATCTCATGTTCGACAATTTTTGGATCGATGCCTGAAATTTCCTCGTAAGACCAAGAAAAAACGTCACATAATTCCTTAAATAAGTCTGTATAGATTTGAATCTCCTCGGGGGAGCATTTTACTATGATGAAAAAATTCTCCTTGACGCTAGGGGTTCTGGAGATATCTATAGGGATCATTTCAATGATACTTTCCATATTACCCTCGGCGTAGACTACATGCATATATAGAGGATTAATAGGACAAGACCTATATCGAGTCATAGTCAACATGAATTCACCTGCCTCTATTCTTCTTAACTCCGAGAGGAAATAATATCTGTGATGGAGATCATCCCAGGGTTTTTATGGACCGGCCAATGCCTCTATAATCACCTCATTAGAGGGAAATACCAAGTCTAAACAATCTATAGTGGCGAGGGAACCTTGAGCCCAAATAGGCTTGAGAAATGGATCTAACTCCTGTGTGGGAGTCAAATCAGGGTCGGTCGAAGTTAGTTCAATAGTATTGTACGCAACTTTTGTCGTGGACAAGGGAATGGTCATGCCATAATTCCCTGTCCCTTCCATCGTCACCGATGGGGAAGTAAGAGTCCACGGATCATGAAACTAAGTCGTTTGAAACAACAACACTTGAAATATTTCAGCCCTAGGTTGGTTAAGGGCAACCGATATAATATTGACATCGCCAGAAGGAGGTGGGTAATCAAAAGTACCCATCAATGGTGGGCACAAACCAACCCCTACATTGACGATGTCGGGCTGAGGGTTATCAATCACCGGGACAGTGGATGCCCCGATGAAGGTTCAGGCCAAGAGAAAGAAAACTAGTCAATGGTTACGATTCGACCCTCATTTGGAAATAACAAGACCAAAAAAAATGTGGCAAACACTGCATGCATTTCATAGTTCCAACTCCTTCCTAACAGAAGGTTGTAGTCGAGAGGCGCATTGACCACTTCAACTTCGACACACACGATCTTCCCTCCTAACTTCATGGGGAAAGAAGGGATGATTCCATGTGGTCTCAAAGAATGACCATCCAAAGAAGTAATAAGAGTAGGTGATAGAGACAAAATGGGTTGGACGATGGCCTTCCAACATGTCAACGACATCACGTAGGTCAAGGTGCCCTCATCAACCACCGTCTGGAAGTTATTCTAGGTAAAATATTTCATGGGGTAAGACACTACTATCTGAGATGTGATGTAGTAAGGTAGATGAGGTTTCAAGTTGGTCATATCAAGAACGATCATTCTTGGATTACAAGTCTCTTCAGATCCCAAGGAGGATAACATAGCCTTTCTCTATGAAGGGCAACTTTGGAAGACCTCCAAATCGGACATCGCATAAGGGGTTTGTGACAAATCCTCCATCACAGAGTAGTTTTGGGTGGCCCTCGCATTTGGATTATGAGAAGATTTATTGAATGCCCCTTTTTGGGATGCGTGTCATTGTTTCTCCCATTGTCCTCTCAATCTAGAGGGGAACAAGTGGGTTTGTGGCTTCTTTACCCTTTTTGGCAGATTTTGGCATTCCGTAATCGTGTGCCATAGTTGCTATGTAAGAATCACCTTTCATCATGTAAACATTCACGGCTGAGGGATTACTAGAAGATGCGGGGGGTCCCTGACTGCCCCCATCCGTGCTCGAAGAGGCTTGAGTCATATTTTTTGCATGTGGAAATGGGTTCGTTAGGACAATAGGCTGTTGTTGCGCCAATAGCTTCTAGGCATCTGTAATTTGAGGGCACAGGTGAATCAGATGGTCCTCCGTGAAAAGGTTCCATGGATACTTTGACTTTCTCTTCTCTGTGTTTCCCCTGCCATCATTGTTGTTAGGTTTCTTGTCCCCTTTACCCTTCTTGTTTTGTTGTTTTTTCTTTCCTTCAGGCTGTTGGTTGGCCTTTGGGTTCGTCGAATACACACTGTGTACATGCAACGTTTGGGTAGGGCGAGAAGTCAAACCATAGGTCTAGATGGTCATTGTCTATTGTATCGACAATTGTTGCAATTGATTTAACAACTGATCAGTGGAATTTCCTTGTGCTTAACCAATGATACCATCAGCATGTGGTCCAGACTTTTGTTTGGCCTTATCAAGGATGGACCGTGGCGCATTTGGAAAAATATCATAGAATAAGCTAGATTGAGAGTATATTAGTTCGAGCTATTGCACTCTCATTATTGCCTCCTCCTCTGAAAAAACTCCCAAAGTTGAAACGTCCTTGGATAATTTTGGTACCAAAGACTTCAGGAACCACTCCAACAGGAAAGTTGGTGGGACTTGTACCTTGATCAAGCTCTTCGACGTCGCCATTATCGGATGTGATATGAGATATGATCGACCTTAGTCTTCTTGAAATTGGCCAACAATTCGGTGTTAGCCTCACATCTCATGGCTAATTGCAAATGGTTCAGGAAAGCCATCACCAAATCGCTAAAGTAAGAATATCTTGAGTGGTCAATATCAATGTACCATTTTGCGGCACCCCCAATAAGAGTGCATTGAAAAAGGCGCAACTGTACAGATTTGTCTCGCAACAAGTTTGACGAGCACCATAGGTGGAAATTTGTCACGTGATCACTAGGATATTCGCTAGGCTTTCCTTAAAATTTCAAAATATCCGAGGGAAACTTAGTCAGCATGGGGGGGCAATGTGGATCATGAAAAATCGGGTCGTTAAGCAACCTTGACAAGTCTAGCAAGTGTAATGTTTCCAGAAATAGTATTTTGGGTTGGGTACTATGTACAGGAAAAAGGGGGGCTAGAGTTTGACTGGCACCAGGTTGCCAAGAAAAACTGGGTTGTTGCCCAAGGTTTTGGTAAATACCATGGCCTTGGCCAGTGTGCAGAAATTGCATTTGTTGGGATATCGTCGATTTATTCCTGTAATTGGATGACGAGGTTTGGGTGGGGATTGCTCCCTACATTGTGTTCCAAATATTCTGGAAGGGGTTTCCCCCAGTCGATCTAACGGGAATAGGTACTGAGCCTTTCCCGAGGTTCCATTGACCATGGAAGGGGTTGCCCCTGGTCGGCATCCCTTGCGAGGGAAATGATCCCTACCAAGGATTCCAAAGTCCTTATGAGGAGAAAACTCCTGTACTTTCCCCTTGTGTAGGAATAATGCTCTACACAGGATTTTGTTGTCCAAAACCTGGGTTGCCCCTAGCCAAGATGACAGCTAACAAAAAAGAGTTATTACCAAATGCACCGAACAAAGAGAATGACATGGATCCCACCGACATGGTGTAAGAATAAGGTCATATTCTTCCTTCTCCAAACAAGTTGTCGTTCGTGTTTGGCTCGAGAGGTGGCTGGAAATAACTGTCGAGTGAGGGGGGACAGAGGAGGTATATGACCTCCACCATAAGGAATAGTGTTATAGGAGGCTGAGGTGCCCACAATGGACCCTTGAAAGGGAATGTTTTATCTTCCTGCCCCCAGACCCATGGTCTGTATGGTGGAGTAGGTAAGGACGAAGTTCATATCAAAACTGAGCATCCCATATGAAAATGGAGGGCCCGTCGCACTCTATGTAAATGGAGCATTGGTCATCGCCACTAACGGTATTGAACCACTTCCCGAGGTAGAGGGGGTCGATACCACTATGGTCTAGATTGGTGAAGGTGGGTTAGGAGGTGGAATCCCTGCATGGTGACAGTCGTTAAGGGAGTGTGAGGACTCCCAGATGAAGTAGAAGCCTTTTCTTCCATAGCTTCTTCTAATACTATCTGACACTCGTAAGGTGTTACCCTTGGAGGGACAACCTATACCAAAATTGGCACCGACAAGACAATGATTGGAGGGTTGGATGGCCCGAGAGATTCCACTCCAAAGTCAGAAATAGTAGGTTCCTCTGGACTCGAGTAATCTCCTCTCGAAGCAGGCTCATGCACAATTTCCTGTGGCCCAATCACTTCGTATGACCCTTGCTAGTCAAGTCTTCATCGTAACGGTGGTGGTGGTGGCTCTAATGCAATCGACGGCAGGCCCTAAAGCCTTCGCGACCAAAGGAACTCTTGATATTCCACCTTGTGAAAAGATCAAAAACACAATAAGTCTTCAACTAACGCTTAAAACCAAGAACACACTAGAAAAATTCCTACAAGATAAACCAAGAAAACCACTATCTAGTTGGAATAACAGTTACGCCAGTCAACACTAGCACAACTTACTGGTACAAGTGAAAATCTAACATGGAAGCACCCTCCGAGTATACTCTACAAAGTGTGACCCGACGTCTACCCTAGGTACTATGGTATACCCCTGCAGTCACTTGTGTAATTCCATAGAATAAAGGAAACTAAGTTGTCAGCTCGTAAAAAGTCACCAGGCGGGTATAGTTGACAGTCGGGTGGCCTACAATGAGCAAGATAACAAGTCTGAAACCTAACGAGGGTATCAAAATCAAGTCCTCTAGAAGACAACTGAGGATATCGAATGGATTTGAGTTCCATGAAGCTCTGTAGGCAAATGCGAGCGATAGTATCCCATGACAGATCCTCAATATGCATTCCCCACTACATTTAGTCTGGCTTTGGAAGGGTTATATCCGCTTCATTTACTCAAGCGACCTCATGTTTATCCCCCGTGTTAGAGGGGGGTCCCGAATAAATTTCATGTCACTGGAATTTTACACTCCCTAGATCTGACTCCAATGTTTGTTTATAAGCCTTGAAGAGTTTCCTCTCCAACTTGATTCAAGGCTCTAACCCTAAACTAGTTGCTTGACCCTACAAACATAAAAGTCTAATTAATTTTAAATTTAGTGTTCATTGTAAATGGATTGTTTTAACTCAAAGGATATGGCGGTGAAAGTAGTGATGTGTATGAGAGACGAAAAGAGGAGGAAGAAACGAAACTAAAAGAAAAATTACTTCTAGTGAAAAGTAAAGATCCACAACTAGCTCTTTGTAACCAACTTTTTCATAACTAACTTTTTCAAGATCTTTAAAAAGAATACCTAAAAATAAATTTCTCTTGACTACAAGCTACTTAAGTTCTAATAAATCAGTAAAGAATGTAAAATATGAACTCTTTTTCCTATCATGTAAAACAACTAACTCCAACTACTTTACCAAACTAAGAAAGAAATTTTTTTTTTTTTTTTTTTAAATGCTTCAAATAGGAAAAACTTGAAATAAATCTTTTTTCTCTTTTCTTTAAAGCAAATGAAAGGGGGAAAAGAAAATACAAGACAAGACCATAAACTGACCTTTGGCCCACTACGGATCGTAGGGAGTCACTAAAGACACCAAATAGGCTGATCAAAAACTCAAAGACTCTCCTAAAACCCTTTCAGAAGTAAAAACAAGAAATCTTTCAAAAAGACAAGCAAACTGACATCTAACCCAAGCCATGACTGTAAAACAGAGACATTGAAATCTGTCAAGAAACCCTGAGAAGTAAAACCTCAATCAGGAAAGAGGTTGGCTACCTCTTTTTCAAAAATAGTTTCTTGAACCAGGTATGCTATTTTTTTTCCAGCAGCCTGCATATGTACATGAGTTGTCCCACTGTAGGGTGCGTACACTTTTGTAATTTCTCAAAAAATAAATAAAACAAATAAATTGACAGGGAAGGGAGAACTGGTATGGCACCAACAGGTGATCAGAATCCCTTAAAAGACTCAACATACTCAAATAAAAAACTCGAAAGGTACAAGAAAACCAATCAAACACCCAAAAAATCCCCTAAAACCCTAGAGGTTTCCCTAGTATGGTCACTAGTTCTGCAAGCGGGAAAACCCCCCCCATGGATAAACGAGGGTTTACAATGTAGGCATATCAATAACTGTTTAAAATTCTCATACTTATATAACTACCCCAAACATACCCTAGACTCATACAAGAAAAGAAAAATGAGAACAATCAGGTAATTGTACCTCTACTGTACGTCTGGTGATGATCCTCTCGCGCTTGAAAGCTTCATTGACTGCATGCCTCCTCCCAAGGCTGGCCTACATTCAAATATAGAAAAACGGAAAGCCACAAGAATTCAATTCATATGTAAATTAGGGTTAGATGTTAGAAAAAACATAAATCAAATGGAAACATTCGACACATCATGATTTGGGACAAGAAAAGTACTTCTTTTATTGATAATACAATGATCACTTACAACCAAATCTGGCTATTGATCCATGAACCAGGTCCAATATCCTCTTCACCAATATCCAAGTGCACCTCTGTATGCCTTATCCTCTCAACCTTATTCTTGGGAAGTAAAATGGGTTTTTGATGGAGGAAGGAAGGAAAATTGGGGAATTCTGAGGCAATTCTCACAAAAGGGCTGCAATTACTTGGGGCAAGAAGGGGATGTGAGACGTGTAGAGTTTAATTGTTCTTATGTCTAGATATGGAATAAGACCCCAACACCTCCTTTTATATGACAAAAGGATGTTTATTTGGTTGGGTGACGGGATATAGGAAGTGGATTAGTTGGGAAACTACCTAATAGCCCGTAATCTCAATGAATTCCTTGCATCTTTTGCAGGTATATGCGGGCTGTAGTGGTGCAACATGTGTACGCACGTGGGTTATAGTGGTGCAACAGGTGTATGTACACAGGAAGTATTGGTGCAGGGCACCTACAACTTGAAAAAATATGTTTTTTAGGAGAGAAACTCAGTGATGGCTTGCCAAAAATGAAAGTAAGAGAGCCAAATGCCAGGTATGCATGTGTAGAGAAATTTAGGGTTATAAAATTCTTGTTTTGAGACTTAGGGCTCTGGGGATTTACCCTTCATTAATTCCTACACTCCTTCAAACGTCGATGTAGCAAAGTGGATCTCCACCCTCCATGTGTATTCTATGGAAACGATGGTCTGGATGGACTCCAGGACTCTGGTCTCTGGGAGTCCTCCACTCTTCCTATTGTTGTTCCTCCCGAACTATAGAGTAACAAAGGGATTAATCAGGTTCCAAGTGTCTACCAATCCAACGGTTAATATGGGGTTCGGGCCTCCGGGTATTTGAGGGACTGGACTTAAGGAACTTCACCTGAGCTCCTCTCGAAGTGATCTAGCATGCATGTCCCTGCAAGATCTGATGGATATAAATGATTTATTCCCTCGGGGGATTGAACTCCACCACGCTTTAAACTCATGCAACTTCCTTAGATTTGACAGTTTCTAGATCACTACCGATTTCCTGAATAGATCATGTCCATACATTTATTTCCTTCAATAACCTTCCTTCCCTCAAAGAATTTTTGAAATGAGAAGTCTTCCAGATTTGAAGAATTTGGGGGGGTTCGACCCTTGGTGCCTACCTAGAGCTGCTCCTTCACTTGAACCCTTAGAGTCCTTTTCCCTCCTGGGAATATTTTGACACCCCTGAAGAGCTTCGGGCCTTTTCACTCTTGGAAAATGTCTTCAACAGAGAACGATATACTCTAAGGAGTATATACTCGCACTACTTGTGAAGCCTCTACAATACACCTCTATCTCTCTTGAGATTCAATAAATCTTACCCTAACTCCTAGTCTGCGCACTCCTTGTGCAACTTATTCAACTCTCCTCTATCCCTCCTAAGATTCAATGTCTTTCAAATGACCCTTGGTCTACGCTTTCCTTGCGTGGGCACTATGTGCTCCTCGACCAAGTTTTCTAGAAGAGAAACAATTGAAACTTATACTAAATTGATAAGTTCATTCATACAATACACAATACATGAAATACATGCATGAACAGGTAAAAAATAAAATAAAAGAAAACTCATTCAAGTGATTAACTCAGGGATAGATAAAACACACATTGGATCAATCTCCTTCTCATATATTCAAGTAAAATACATATACAGATTTCTTACAAAACTTATCTGCTTCTCCTTGCTATACCTCAGCAACAACAACTCAACAACCTCAAAATTAACAAGAAAAACAAATTATATACATTAAGGTCACATGTAGTAAAATCAATCCCCCACCTTGTGAAAGGACCAACAATAATGACGGGAAACATAGGAGCAGTATGTGCTCATCTTCTGAGAGAATCTCTGACATGGGTGGCACTTCTTGACCGACTAAAACCAATCCTTGATGAACATAGGCCAAAAGTAACTGGCTCATAGAATCGTTTGGGTTGTTTTCAACCCAGAAAAATGACCACCACATGCTCTAGTATGCCATTCATTAAGAACGAGTTATGAATCCTCGTGTATAAGGAACTGAAGAAGAATGAAATCTACACCTCGACGATACAAACTGTCATCGATTATGAGATAGTTTTGTGCCTGATGGTGAATTCGTCGATGCTCATCATGAGAAGCAGAAGAAGGTCACTTCAAAGTTTGGCTATAGAATAGTCTATCTCCATACTAGGGGTCTGAAGATGCGATCAGAAAAATATCTCCTTTAATAGGAGATTCTTCGGGCGTAACATCACTTGATTCTACCGGAAGTTCCAAAATAAGTTCTGTAAAGACCAATGACATTTTTTATTTTACAAACACAGAATCCAAGTCAAAATCCTAGAGGATTACAATCCATATACTGATATTTCCACCAATGATGCGTTGTGTCAACACATATTGAAATGGATTCAGAATGGTGATGATGGTGGTCTTGCGAAGAAGAATATAATGACGAAATGATAGACCTCATGCACTATTGCCAACGCAAGCTTCTCCACATGGGAATAGTTGAGTTCTTACCCAACCAGGCCTCGACTCAAGTAATAAATCACGTGTTGTTTGAGTAGATCGTCCTCTTGAACCAATACCATGCCAATGGTCGACTCTGCGGTGGCCAAGTACAATAAGAAATATTTATTATAATTGGGAGGCTCGAGCAGAGGGGAAAACGTGAGGGAAAGTTTCAACGCTTCAAAAGAGCATTGAGCAGCTTTGTCCCAATACAAAGGGATTCCCTTTTTCAATAAACGCATGAACCCTTTAGTGATCTCGGCATAGTTTGCGATAAAACGTCGTAGAAAGTTTTCTTTCCCCTGTAAGCTTTGAAGCTGGGGGACTGTGCATGGGGGAGGAAACTAAACTATAACCTCAATCATGATCCATATTTTAGAAACTATGAAACCTAAAAGACAACCCGATGTCATGCATAAACTACACTCGTTAGGATTCAAGTGAATCCAATAGTAGCAACATCATTCAAAGATCAGTTGGAGGTGTGTGGGATGATTAGATCTATTGCAAGAGCGTGATGCTAGATCATCAAGATAAGCCTCGACTATATGTCTAAGTTCATGGATATTAAAAGACATGGCCCACTGAAAAATGGCTCCAACATTCTTCAGGACAAAAGGCATCTTACAATAAGAAAATGTGCTCCACGGAAAAAATAAAAGTTGTTTTATGTTGGTCTTTGATTTTGATTTGAATCTATTTATATCCTGAAAAACCCTACATGACTGAAAATACCTCACAACATGCACATTCATCAAGAATATGATCAATGAATGGGGTGAGGAAATTATCCTTTGGACATGCCTTATTCAAGTCATGAAACTCTATGCACACATGAATCGTACCTTGTTTTTTGTTAACCAGAATAGGATTTGACACCCATTGTGTCAACTGTACGGGGTATATGAAACCGTCTTTAAGAAGTTTCTCTACTTCAGACTTAATAGTTTTTTCTTTCCGAGGATTCACCGAATGAATCTTCTGTCGGAATGACTTGGCGTCAGGATAATTCATTATCTCATGTTCGACAATTCTTGGATCGATGCCTGGAATTTCCTCGTAAGACCAGGAAAAAACATCGTGGAATTCCTTAAATAAGTCTGTATAGATTTGAATCTCCTCAGGGGAGTAGTATGCTCTGACAAAAAAATTCTCCATGACGCCACGGGTTCTAGGGATATCTATAGGGATCATTTCAGCGATACTTTCCAAGGGAAACTTAGTCGGCATGGGGGACCAATGCGGATCATGAAAAATTAGGTCGTTAAGAAACCTTGACAAGTCTGGCAAGTGTAATGTTTCCAGAAACGGTATTTTGCGTTGGGTACTATGTACAAGAAAAAGGGGGCCTTTAGTTTGACTGGCACTAGGTTGCCAGGAAAAGTTGGGCTTTTGGCTAGGGTTTTGGTAAATACCATGGCCTTGGACAACGTGCATAAACTACATTTGTTGAGATATCATCGATTGATTCCCGTAACTGGATGACGAGGGTTAGGTGGGGATCGCTTCGTGTGTTGTGTTCCAAATATTCTCGAAGGGGTTTCCCTCAGCTGATACGATGGGCATAGGTACTGAGCCTTTCCTGAGGTTCCATTGACCATGGAAGGGGTTTCCCCTAGTCAACATCCCTTGTGAGGGAACTGATCCCTACCAAGGATTCCAAAGTCCTTGTGAGGAGAAAACTCTTGTACTTGCCCCCTGTGTAGGAATAATACTCTACACTGGATTTTTTTGTCCAAAACCTGGGTTTCCCCTAGCCGAGACGATAGCTGACAAAAAATCATTATTACCAAATGTCCTGAACAAATAGAAATACATGGATCCCACCGACGTGGTGTAAGAATAAGGTCTTAGACTGTCGGATCCAAACAAGCCATATTTCGTGTTCGGCCTGACAGGTGGTTGGAAATAACAGCCGAGCGAGGGGGAAGGAGGAGGTATATGACCTCCATGGTAAGGAATACCATTATAGGAGGCTGAGGTGCCCCCAATGGACCCTTGCAAGGGAGTGTTTTATCTTCCTTCCCCCAGACCCATGGTCTGTAGGGTGGAGTAGGTAAGGATGGAGTTTGTATCAAAGTCAGGCATCCCATATGAAAATAGAGGGCCTTTCGCACTCTGTGTAAACATAGTAGTGGTCGTCACCACTGATGGTATCAGACCACTACCCGAGGTAGAGGGGGTCGAGACCACTATGGTCCAGACCGACAAAGGTGGGTTAGGAAGAAGAATCCCCCATGGTGAGACAGTTGTTAAGGGAGTGTGAGGACTCCCGTTTGATGTAGAAACATTTGTTTCCATAGCTGCTTGTAAGAGTATCTGACACTCGTAAGGTTTTACCCTTGGAGGGACAACTTGTACCAAAATTGGCACTGACAAGTCAATGATCGAAGGGTTGGATGGCCCAAGAGCTTTCGCTCCAAAGTCAGAAAAAGTAGGTTCCTCCAGTTTCGAGTAATCTTCTCTCGGAGAAGGCTCAGGAATAGTTTCTTGTGGCCCAATTGCTTCGTATGACCCTTCCTAGTCAAGTATTCGTCATAACGGTGGAAGTGGTGGATCTAGTGCAACCAGAGGCATGCCCTGAAGCCTTCACGACCAAAGGAACTCTTGATATTCCACCTTGTGAAAAGATTAACAACAGAGTAAGGCTTTAACTAATTTTTAAAACCAATCACACACTAGAAAATTTCCTACAAGATAAACCAAGCAAACCACTATCTAGTTGGAAGAACAGTTACACCAGTCAACACTAGAGAAACTTACCGGTGCAAGTGAAACTCAAACATGGAAGCACCCTCTGAGTATACTCTGCAAAGTGTGACCCGACATCTACCCTAGGTACCTTGGTATATCCCTATAGTCACCTGTGCAATTCCATATAATAAAGGAAACTAAGTTGTCATCTTGTAAAAGGTCACCAGGCAGGTACAGTCGATAGTCGGGTGGACCGCAATGAGAAAGATAAAAAGTACGAAACCTACCAAGGGTATCCAAATCAAGTGGTCCGGAAGAAAACTGAGGATATCGAATGGATTCGAGTTCCATGAAGTTCTATAGGCAAATGCGAGCGATAGTATCCCACGAAAGATCCTTAATATGCATTCCCCACTACGTTTAGTCTAGCTTTGGAGGGGTTATCTCCGCTTCCTTTCCTCACGCGACCTCGTGTTTATCCCCTGTGTTAGAGGGGGGTCCTGAATAAATTTCATGTCACTGGACTTTTACACTCCCTAGCTATGAATCCAATGTTTGTTTATAAGACTTGAAGAGTTTCCTCTCCAACCCAATTCAAGGCTCTAACCCTAAACTAGTTGATTGACCCTACAAACATAAAAGTCTAATTAATTTTAAATTTAGTGTTTGTTGTAAATGGATTGTTTTAACTCAAAGGATATGGCAGTGAAACTAGTGATGTGTATGAGAGACGAAAAGAGGATGAATAAACGAAACTAAAAGAAAAATTACTTCTATTGAAAAATAAAGATTCACAACTAGCTCTTTGTAACCAACTTTTTCATAACTAATTTTTTCAAGATCTTTAAAAATAATACCTAAAACAAAATTTCGCTCGACTAAGAGCTACTTAAGTTCTAATAAATCAGTAAAGAATGTAAAAAATAAACTATTTTTCCTATCAAGAAAAATAACTAACTCCAACTACTTTACCAAACTAAGAAAATAAAATCTTATTCTTTTTTTTAAAATGCTTCAAATAGGAAAAACTTGAAATAAATCTTTTTTCTCTTTTCATCAAAGAAAATGAAAGGGGGAAAAGAAAATACAAGACAAGACCAAAAAATGACCTTTGATCCACTATGGATCGTAGGGAGTCACTAAAGACACCAAATAGGCTAATCAAAAACTCAAAGACTCGCCTAAAACCCTTTCAGAAGTAAAAACAAGAAATCTTTCAAAAATATAAGAAATATGACATTTAACCCAAGCTATGACTGTAAAGAAGAGACATTTAACTCTATCAAGAAACCTTGAGAAGTAAAACCTCAATCAGGAAAGAGGTTGGTTGCCTCTTTTTCAAAAATAGTTTCTTGAACCAGGTACGTTATTGTTGTTTCAGCAGCCTGTGTATGTACGCGGGCTATCCCATTGTAGGGCGCGTACACCTCTGTAACTTCTCAAAAAATAAATAAAACAAATAGACTTATAGGGAAGGGAGAACTGGTATGGCACCAACAGGGGACCAGAATCCCTTAAAATACTCATCATACTCAAATCAGAAACTCGAAAGGTACAAGGAAACTAATCAAACACCCAAAAAAACCCCTAAAACCCTAGAGGTTTCCCTAGTATGGTCGCTAGTTCTGCTAGCGAGAAAAACCCCCCTATGGCTACACCAGGGTTTACAATGTAGGCATATCAATAACCCTTTAAAATTTGCATACTTCTCTAACTACCCCAAACATACCCCAGACTCATACAAGAAAAGAAAAATGAGAACGATCGGGTAACTGTACCTCTACTCTTTGTCCGGTGATGATCCTCTCATGCTTGAAAGCTTCGTTGATTGCACACCTCCTCCCAAGGCTGTATTGCATTCAAAGATAGAAAAACAAACAAATACAAACATTCAATTCATACATAAATTAGGGTTATATGTTAGAAAAAACATAAATCAAATCGAAACATTCAACAAATCATGATTTGGGATAGGAAAAGTACTTATTTTGTTGATAATACAATGATCACTTACAACCAAAGTCGGCTACTACTCCACGAACCTGGTCCGGGATCCTCTTCACCAAGCTCCAAGTGCACCTCTATATGCCTTCTCCTCTCAACCTTCTTCTTTGGAAGTAAAATGGGTTTTCGATGGAGGAAGGAAGGAAAATTGGGGAATTCTAAGGAAATTCTCACAAAAGGGCTGCAATTACTTGAGGCAACGAGGGGATGTGAAACAGGTAGAGTTTCATTGTTCTTATGTATATATGTTTAATGAGACCCCAACACCTCCTTTTATATGACAAAAGGATGGTTATTTTGTTGGGTGACGGGATATAGGTGGTGGATTAGTTAAGAAACTGCCCAATAGCCCGTAATCTCAACTAATTCCTTGCAAATTTTTATTTTTTGCGACTTTTGCAAGTATATGCGGGCTGTAGTGATGAAACATGCATATGTACATGGGCTATAGTGGTGCAGCAGGTGTATGTACATGGGAAGTATTGGTTCAGGGCGAGTACATATTCAAAAAATGGGTTTTTTAGGAGAGCAACTCAGTGATGGCTTGGCAAAAAATGAAAGTAAGAGGGCCAAATTCCAGGTATGCATGTGTAGAAAAATTTAGGGTTATAAAAATCTTGTTTCGGGACTCGACGCTCCAGGGAGTTCCCCTTCGTTAATTCCTACACTCCTTCGAACTTCGGTGTAGCATAGTGGATCTCCACCCTCCATGTGTCTTCTATGGAATCGACGACTTGGATGGAATCTAGGACTCTGGTCTCTAGGAGTCCTCCACTCTTCCTGTTGTTTTTCCTCCTAAACAACAGAGTAACAAAGGTATTAATCATGTGTCAAGTGTCTACCAATCCAACGGTTAGGATGGGGTTCGTCCCTCCAGGTCCTTAGGGGCCTGGACTTAAGGAACTTCACCCGAGCTCCTCTCGAAGTGCTCTAACACTGAAACGTGGGATCATTTGATGCGTGTCCCTGTGAGATCTGACGAATACAAATTATTCGGGCCCTCGGGGGCTTGAACTCCACCATTCTTTAACCTCGTGGAACTTCCTCAGATCTGAAGGTTTCCATATCACTACCGACTTCCCAAACAGATCATGTCCATACATTTATTTCCTTCGATAACCTTCCTTCCCTCAGAGAATTTTTGAAATGAGAAGTCTTCTAGACCTGAATAATTTAGGGGAGTTCGACCCTTAGTGCCCGCTTGGAGTTGCTCCTTCACTCGAACCCTTAGAGTGCTTTTACCTCCTGGGAATATTTTGACACCCCTGAAGAGCATCGGTCCTTTTCACTCTTGGAAAAGGTCTTTAACAGAGAACGATATACTCTAAGGAGTATATGTGTGCACTACTTGTGCATCCTCTACAATACTCCTCTATCTCTCCTGAGCTTCAATAACTCTTACCCTAACTCCTGGTTTGCGCACTCCTTGTGCAACTTATTCAACTCTCCTCTATCCCTCATGATCTTCAATGTCTTTCAAATGACCCTTGGTTTATGCACTCCTTGCGTGGGCACTATGTGCTCCTCGACCAAGTGATCCAGAAGAGAAACAATTGAAACTTATACTAAATTGATAAGTTCATTCATAAAATACAGAATACATGAAATACATGAATGAACATGTAAACACAAAGAGTAAAATAAAACTCATTCAATTGAATAACTCATGGATAGATAAAACACACATTGGATCAATCTCCTTCTCATATGTTCAAGTAAAATACATAGACAGAGTTCTTATAGAACTTGTCTTCTTCTCCTTGCTATACCTCAACGACAACAACTCAACAACCTCAAAATTAACAATAAAAACAAATTATAGACATTAAGGGGCTTCTCGAGCCTTCCCTCCTTCCTACCTACTTCTCTCATGTCATAATAAATGAGCATTTACAAAGAAAATATGAGCTAAGCTCGAAATCTGTACAACTTATCCATACATTAAAGAGATTTTGATCTGCTAAGATCTTTGGGGATGACATCAACCTCCAAACATTCATTACCCCCTTTTCTAATTTTCAAAATTCAAAAAGGTTCTTTCCACCTTTGGGAATCCATCATGTCTGGATGATGCGTTGTTCTCTAGCGTATCTTCTTTTTAATTCTGAAGGTGATGCTCCTGCATCAATGCGTCCCAACTACAAGGCCAAGTTAGGTACCCATTTTATAATTCATCTAAATGAATGAACACTAAAAACGTGAGGAAAGAGGGAAAACCTCATGGGAACCCCCCTCTCAAAGTAAAATGCATCAAAAAATGAAGAAGGAAAGAAATACAATTGCTAATAAACTATGTCCTTTACTTCAAAGAGACCTTCCAAATGTGCAAGGTTATGCTCGGTGGAGATTCTATTGAATATGTAGAAATATATATGAATTTGTTGAGGTCTTTTGGCAACTTGTATTTCCTTGTATCTGTCGTTGATGTTCATATTGGTCAAGATCAAAACAACAACCTCGGGAGGCTAAAATCCCCCCACATCAATCTTAGCCTTTGATTTAATTTTGCCCTCTTTTTTCCCACATGGATTGTGATGGTGGATAATTTAGTGTTTATAATGTAAATCCTTTCCATATTATTCATATGAAATAAACGAGATTGTGGAGGCCTTAGTATATCTCTTTCTGCCTTAGAAAAATACATATCTCGGTAATATTTTGGTCACCCATTCATCACCTAGTCAACCTATGAATGTTTGAAACATCATGTCCAATCACCACCCAGGTAAGGAAGTCACACTTGGTAAAAGTAGTCATGTATTAGGTATATGTATGGAAGAATTATAGAATTACCGAAGGAAGTAACACTTGGTAAAAATAGTCGCGAAAATATCCAAGTGTTAAGACTATAGACTATAGTATAAGAATGGATCAATCAGACGGATCAAGGATATGTATGGAAGAATTATAAAATTAAGAGTTAGTAAAAGTGGTAAGTCATAATAAATATGACTAAGTGTTGGGGAAGGGTTACGTGGAAAATGAAAAAGAAAAATGAAATAATGGTAATGCAAATGGAAAAGAAAATGGAAATAAAAGAAAATGGGAATATGAATGTAGAAATGGTTAAGTAAGGAAAAGTGAGTAAGGAATGAAAAGAGAGAAAAATGGCTAAGTGTGGAATATAGAGTATGGAGAGTAGAGTGTAAGTATGAGAATATAAGGGAAGATAGAAGAGAGATAAATGGTTAGGTATGATAAGAGAAGTGAAAGGAATATGAGACTAAGTATGAGCTAAATGACTAAGAGAATATGAGAGTAATGAGAAAATGAGAAAATGGCTAAGTGTGAGATGAGAGTATGAAGAGAGGTGAAGGGATAAGAGAGGAAAATGGTTAAGTGTGGAGATGGATGGAGAATAATGATACAATGAGTTGTGTGAGGAATGAGAAAATGGAGTAGGAAAATGACTAAGTATGGATATGGAGAGGAGATGGAAGGTGAGATAAATGACTAAGTGAGGAGAATACTTAGTAAAAAATTAGAAAATGTAGAGGAAAAATGGACACAACACTTAGAAAAAAAATTCTTGCAATTCTTTACAGCTCTTCTTGCATGAGTATCTTAGGCATACAGACTTGTATTTTTATTCTATAAAATGCATGATGAAGCCAAGACTAAAGGATACACCATGAGACGATGATCATTCAAAATTTCCTTCTTATAATATCATTTTTTTTTTATTCCATAGAGAGGAAAATAAAGGTGACCAAATTGTCAATAAATACCTACTCACCTATATGTATACTTCCCTCTTGGTCGTATGGACCCATATGCACTTGAAAATATTCATGTATAAAGGAAACATAACCAGATCTCGATTTTGGTTCTTAAGGAGATTCCCAGAGAAGTCAAGTTGTTGCATGTACTTGAAATTTAGATTAGTAAGTATCTCGTGCCCAATGTTGATTTTTGTAGATTTGGGAAAGTATTATCACATGGACCTAGGTGTTGGGCATGTGGGAATCACCCTGGGAACCACATTACACTCTTTGTTTGGAGAAAAACCACAATTGGAATGAAGATGGGGATTCATGGGTTTGGTGATGGAATTTATGGTTTTGTGTTGTGGCTTCACACCCACAAGAAAGTCTAATTTGATGTTGACTTGTGGAGGGGATTCTTTCATGACCCCTAAAGATTGTATATAAAGGATAGAGTTCATTGTAACATTTCATATTGTGAAAAGTGTGGAGACATCATGGAATTAGAATAAGTGAGTAAACACTTATTCTAGGAGGCATGGTGATTTCAGTGAGGTGATTTTGTAGCCATGACAAGTGATTTTGTAGCTGACAGGTGATTCTATAACCATAAGTGATTATGTAGCCACAAGTTTCCGTAGCTACAAAAATTTGGTAGTTGTGTAGCCGTAGGTTTCAGTAGCTGCAGAAAGTCAACAATTCTATAGTTGTAGGTGGTTTTGTAGTCCCATGTTTCGGTAGCTACATAAAGTGGTAGTTTTGGTAGATATGGGTGGTTCTGTAGCTGCAAGTTTTAGTAGCTATAGAAATTGGAAGTTTTGGTAGCCACGAGTGGTTATGTAGACACATGTTTCGGAAGCTACATAAAGTGATAGTTTCTGTAGCTACGGGTGGTTCTATATCTACAGGTTTCGGTAGCTACAGAAAGTAGCAGCTTCTATAGCCCCAGGTGATTTGGTAGCTACAAACATTTGGAAGTTTGGTAGCCACAACAAATCTACAGATTGGAATTATTTCAGGTATTTTGCTGATGTTTTCTATTTTGAGGAAAAGGTTGTCCCCATATTTGGTCAAAGTATGTTGATTGGGAGGGATGGTTTTTCACTCGGATTTCGTGAATTTGATAAAGGTTACAGAACATAAATTTGTGTCTCAGTTTTTTTTATTATTCATCTCTGATCTTTTGTGTTTCCAATACATATAATTTTAGTCAATAATTTTCAGTGTAAAATTGTTCAATGATAACAACTAGGGTTTTACCGTTAGCTCACTAGGAAGCAATTTTCAGATATGAAAATTAGTCACATAGAGTTGCATGTGAAAATTGACATGGTATCAAAGATTGGGATATATAGAGGAGGGGGCCATCTTTGAGACACATAGCTTCTATAGTTGGTTGCATATTTCTTGTTTTTGTTTCGAGTGGGTCACTGGTAACAACTCTGAGAGGGAGCTACACTGACGGTTTCATGTGGAAACAAGTTAGATGGTCTCAGGTTTGAGACATGGATCAAACTGTTCACACTACTACATATTGGAAAATTTGTGACGATATATTTTCGACGTTATGGAAACAATTGGCCATACTGTCGAAAAATAGAGGAAATTTTAATTTTTTTTCTCCATACTTCCCGATATCGTCGCACGTGCAACATACTTTTCAAAATGTCGCAAGAGGGATGACCTTCAGAATACATCGCCCTTGCGATAACATAAAATGT
>SNQJ01S0005739.1:402763-412885 GCA_010110895.2 Picea sitchensis
GGGTATAAGGTCTTCTTGGCAAACAAAAAACAAGGGTTTTTTTACATGTTATAATAGAAAAATATAATAGATATTCTATTATACACCCCTCAATTTTATAAGTTAATCATCAATATATGTCTGTGGGGAAGAATGTCAGAAAACATTAGAGGTGGTAAAAAATTTAAAGAGAGTGAAAAGGGTGACAGTAAATGTTATTGCCCTTACAAAAATTGATGTACTAGACGTCTCGAAAGAGTTTTAATAGCAACAACTAAAAAACATTGTAGAATATATGGGCACATGGATGGGGAATCAAATGAATATCATCCCATGGTATATATATATATATATTCATAATCTGTTTTAATATTGATTGTATTCTCAAACTTTTATATTGTTTTATACATGCACTAATTTTTCATGATTGTTTGTAATTATAAAGTTAGATTTTTCCCCTAACTTTCTCCAAAAAGAACCAAGTAGTATCAGAAATGATGTTGTACAAGATGAGGAACATGAAGCAGATAATGAATATCATGTTAATGATCCCATGGAAGTAGATGAAAATAATAACATGGTTCAACATGATGGGACAAACCAAATGATCCAAGACTTATTCAGTCATCCTGATGAGGATCATGGGGACAATAGTGATGGTATTTATGATAAACATCTGATTCAAAAGGAAAATAAACGACTTTATAAAGGGCCAAGATAAAATATTATCTCCATTGCATTTCTATTGGTGAAATTAAAGGTTACGAATCATTTGTCGAACACTTGTATGACACAGATCCTAAGGTATGTAATATGTTTCATCACATCTACATAAAAGTTGAATGTTTCCCCTTTTTTAGTGTTAAATAGAAATGAAATATTTACAATTACTATTCTTTACATTAACTAGTTATTTTTTTATGTTTTTTATTGTTAGGTGAATTTTCTTTAACCTAGTCAAATATTTTACCTCACACATATTGATATTTACATGTCATTATGAAAGAAATTGGAATGGAGTATCAAAGTATAGATGCATGTCATGATGATCATATTATATATTATGCACAATGAGCATTGAAAAAAAAAATGCCCGGTATGTAGTATCAATAGATATCGAACCGATCGAGTAACAAAAATGGTCCTCGAAAGGTTCTCCAGAATATTTCCATAATTCCACACTTGCAATGACTGTTCAGGTTCCAAAGCATAGCATAGTTTATGGATTACCATGCACGAAAGAGAATTTAAGATGGTGTTTTCGAATGCCTGCAGATGGTTATGCATTTAAGGAATTTGTTGCAAAATGGACAGAATTTACAGATGAACCTCGTAATGTTAGGCTTTCATTGGCAACTAACGGTGTTAATCCATTTGGGGAGCTTTGGTTTGTTTACTCGGTGTGGCCTATTTTTGTTATCAACAATAACATTCCTCCTTGGATGTCAATAAAGAGGGAGCAGATAATGTTGACAATGATTGTTTCAGGTATTTGTTTACATTAATTTTTCAAATTTAAATTTTTCATTTTTCTCTTTTTTTTTCATAATATCTTTTATTTATTTATTTATGTATATATACATATCATGGTATTAATTTCATGTAATTTCAAACAATTAGGTAAGTACCAATTTAAATATATGAATGTGTATATCGAGCCTCTTATCGACGAGCTACTGAATTGATGTGAGGGCATCAATATGTATGACATCTGTAAACCAATTGGGCAGAAGAGATTTTAATGTCGTGAAATACTTTTATGGACAATTCATGATGCCCTGAGACTAACAATTGTTTGTGGTATGTAACGTTCCATATTGCACGCTTGAATAGTATATAATTTATTGAATATATCATGCATGTTGTTTAAATAATCCTTTTGTATATTAATAATTCACATTAATCCATCATTTGCAGGTCTTCAAACAACGGGTAAATTTGCATGTCCATTTTGTGGTCCTAAGATGAAATCTCATCGATCAAAAATTTTAGGAAAGGAGTTGTTTTATGAGTATAGACACTTCCTCTCTAAGAACCATAAGTATCGTACTACTGAAAAATATATTTTCAATGGGAAACAAGAGACTGGGATCTTTTCAATAAGAAACAAGAGACTGGACTAAAAAAATAAAGAATGACACCTCGCCTATGAAAGTTGGCATATGATAGAATTAATCCTCAAGGTATGCATTTTTTTATGTATCATAAATGGAATCATGTTTTGAAATTTTATTTTAATTATTCAATTTATTTTACCACATTTGATAAATAGTGTTGTGATTTTTTTTATGCTTCATCAATGTCGTCGTCGTGAAGGTAGTAATAATGGGCTTCCACGAGGAATGAAATGTTATCCCACTCAATTCATGAGGCTTCCTTACTATGAGGAGCTAAAAATAGTTCATTTGTTTGATACAATGCATATCGGGAAGAATGTGACATAAACATTATGGCAAGAGGGATAAAAATTTTTTTGTTAAAATTTGTAATGGCATTCAGGAATCCAATCATGCAATGCAAAGTGTGATCCGATCAAATAGTGATGGAGACCAAAATAACCTTCCATGGTTATTAACAGAGCAACAAAGCAATGGTGTAAAAGAGGTCATTCAAAGAATTAAATTTCCAATGGTTGTTTTTTCAAACATAAAGAATATCTTAACGAAGAAAGGTGAATTTGGTGGGGTAAAAACATATGATTGACATACCTTCATTAAGGTAATTAATAATTTTAGTATTCATATTTATGTATTGGTCGTATACATTTTTTGAGATTTTTGTTTTTTTTTGTCTAGTTTTGAAACAAGTAACGATTTACTTTTATTGTTGCAGTATGTTCTACCTCTATCTCTCCCAAACGACTTTGACAACAACATCAAACAAGTTATATATGATCTTGGAAAATACATGAGATAAGTACTTGCAATATATATGCACAAAGTTTTTTCAATTTTTTGTTGTACTTAATGACATGTGTTTTACTTGTAATGTAATATGTATTATGTTTTGTTGAAACATGTTATTTTCTTGTGTCATGATCTGTAGATGGTTGTCATTGAAATAAATCCATGAAGATGATAAAAAGTATTGGAAGAGAGAAATTTCTCGGCTAATGTGTGAAATGTAGAAGTATCTAACTCCAACATTTTTCAATGCACAAGAACACTATCTCATACACCAAGATGAGGAGATTGAAATGTGTGGACCTATACACACAACGTCAATGTGGATGGTGGAGAGGAACTTGAAATCATTGAAGGATTTGGTTAGACAAAGAGCACGTCCCGAGGGTTATGTGGTGGAGGCATATATGGTATATGAATCCATGATGTATATTAGTCAGTATCTTCCTAAATAGAAAACAAAACTATGCATGCAATGGATTTCATTTGGGATGTGAACTCCATCAAAAAATTTGAAGGGGAGCAGTTGTTGGGGAAAGGTACAATGAAGAAAGTGAGAGGTAATTAAATTGTGGATATTTGTAATAAATATAAATTTTCATTTTTTGTGTATATGATCATACTCATTTAATATTTATTCTTTCATCATTTATTGATATTTACCATGGTTATAAATAATATTTAATATTGGTGAATTGTTATTTTTTTATTAGTCAGTTGCTCAAGATTGGGATGCACTACATTTATACATTGAAAACAATATTGATTGGATGAAGGTATGGATTGATAGATGTAAACAACTTCAAGGAGGTAGGTTATCATGGAAAGAATTGTCTGAATTGGTTAGAGAAGCTCGTCGTAATGGAGATTTTGATGTTACACAAAGGAAAATAGATTTATCATATTGTTTGAAATATTGAAAGGCAAGAAAATTCACCCATTTTATTCAGTTATTTTATATTATATTAATGTGACTGTAGGTGTGTTATTTTCATATTATACTTTCCAATTTATATAAAAAAAATTATTATTAATTGAAAATGCATATTTTACATGTCTGGCATATTGTAGTTGAAACACCACAAGGCTATGTGGTGCAATGGTCGTAAATTTCGCATCAAATAGTTGGATGAAACCAGGAAAATTTTTGATAGTGGGATAATTGCAGTATTCTAGGTCACTAATGTTTCCTCTAGGAGTGGCATATGTCCTCGAGAATATGAAAATAGATACTATGGGTTTTTGAATGATATAATTGAGTGTGACTTTAATTCCTTCAAATTAGTTTTGTTCGATGTCAAATAGTATAGGTTACGAATACATGAACATGATGAGGAAATAACTATTATTCAACATGGAAATGGATTTTCGATGATTAAAACAATGGTTTTTGAAAAAGAAAATGATCGCTATGTTTTTCTATGTCAATGCGAAAAAGTATTTTACTCAAAGGTTCCATGTAAGAGGGATTAGTCATTTGTTGTTAGATATGATCCAAGAGGAAAGCCAGTGAAGTATATTGTAGATGAAGAAGATGATATTGAAGAAGAAGATGATGTAGAGATAGAGTAGGAAAAATATGTGTTGACATATGAAGAAGACGAAGTAGATGAACCAGCCGTAGGAGACAATGCGCCAGTTATTGATGATGATATCGATGAAAATATGCTCGAAATGACATTGATAATGATGATGATGATATCGTCAATCATTTCAACATTGTTTCTGAACCAGATACTGATACATATGTCGAGTTGGATGATCAAGAAGAATATACAAAAGAAGGATGATACAAATGTTGCATTGGATGAGGTACGTAACTAGATATTTCAATTTGTATGAATTATTCTCTTTAAATGATTTTTTATGTGGAATAATTACATGTTTTAAAGTTTTATTTCATTTTCTGATATCCTATGATACATGTTGTTAATTGTTGTTGTAATCAATATTAAGAATTGAATACTTATGGGAGGGTTGTTCAAGAAAAGTTACAATTCTTTTACAATTGATCAACATATATTTACAAACAAAATTAACCTATAAACCAAACTAAAATAAATTATTCTATAAACTAACCTAAATTAACGTTGAAATTTTCTCAAACTTTTCCTGTAGTCATTGAAATTTGACATGGCTCCACTAGATGGATGCCTTGACGATATGGGAGGGTTTCAAGACTCAAATATTACTCATATTATACCCACATAAGAAAATGGTATGTAACCGGGTGGCCAATAAGTGGAATATGGTCAATATCTTAGATGAGAGAAAAAATCAAAGATAAGATCAAATACCCGACGAAGCTTGTGTAATTTTTTGAGTACTCGTCTATTGATCATTAATGTGTTTTGACAAACTTGTGATATAGTCCATAAATATTTATTGAGGTTAGGTCATGAAAAGGGGTCAAAGAAGGCAAGGTCATGTGAGAACTGTGAAGGAAAATGTGACCAAAGAGAATACCAATTAGATATAGGCACATGACCAGTGTTGATTACTAGAATAAGTGTTGATTCTCGTCGACCCCCAAAAGTGACCAGTTAATGGGGCCAACATTGAAATTTTCTCAAACATTTCCTATAGTCATTGAAATTTGACATGGTTTCACTAGATGCATGCCTTGACAGTATGGGAGGGTTTAAAGACTCAAATATTACTCATATTATACCCACATAAGTGAATGGTTTGTAACTGGGTGGCCAATAAGTGGAATATGGTCAATATCTTAGATCAAAGAAAAAATCAAAGATAAGATCAAATAACCAACGAAGTTTGTGTAATTTTTTGAGTACTTGTCTATCGAGCATTAATGTGTTTTGACAAACTTGTGATATAGTCCATAAATATTTATCAAGGTTAGGTCATGAAAATGAGTCAAAGAAGACATGGGTGTGTGAGAACTGAGAAGGACAAGGTGACCAAAGAGAAGACCAATTAGACATAGGCACATGACCAGTGTTTATTACTAGAATAATTGTCGATTCTTGTTGACCCCAAAAGTGACCAGTTAATGGGGCCATCGCTGAATTTTTCTCAAACTTTTCCTGTAGTCATTGAAATTTGACATGGTTGCACTAGATGCATGCCTTGATGGTATGGGAGGGTTTCAAGACTCAAAGATTTATCATATTATACCCACATAAGTGAATGGTCTGTAACTAGGTGGCCAATAAGTGGAGTATGGTCAATAGCTTATATGAGAGCAAAAATCAAATATAAGATCAAATAACCAATGAAGCTTGTGCAATTTTTCGAGTACTTGTCTATCGAGCATTAATGTGTTCACTGTTTTGACAAACTTTTGATATAGTCCATAAATATTTATAGAGTTTAGGTCATGAAAAGGGGTCAAAGAAGACATGGGCGTGTGCGAACTGAGAAGGAAAAGGTGACCAAAGAGAAGACCAATTAGATATAGTCACATGACTAGCATTTATTGCTAGAATAAGTGTTGATTCTCGTTGACCCTACAAAGTGACCGGTTAATGAGCCCAACGTTGAAATTTTCTAAAACTTTTCCTGTAGTCATTGAAATTTGACATGGTTGCACTAGATGCATGCCTTGAAGTTATGGGAGGGTTTCAAGACTCAATGATTACTCATATTATACCCACATAAGAGAATGTTCTGTAACTAGGTGGTCAATGAGTGGAATATGGTCAATAACTTAGATGAGAGCAAAAATCAAAGCTAAGATCAAATAATCAACAAATCTTGTACATTTTTTCGAGTACTTGTCTATTGAGCATTAATGTGTTTTGACAAACATTTTAAATATTTATCGCGGTTAGGTCATGAAAAGGGGTCAAAGAAGACATGGTCATGTGACAAATGAGAAGGAAAAGGTGACCAAAGAGAATACAAATTAGATATAGGAACATGACCAGTGTTGATTTCTAGAATAAGTGTCGACTCTTGTCGACCCCGCAAAGTGACCAATTAATGGGGCCAACATTGAAAGTTTCTCAAACTTTTCCTGTACTCATTGAAATTTGACATGGTTGCACTAGATGCATGCCTTGACGGTATGGGAGGGTTTCAAGACTCAAATATTACTCTTATTATACCCACATAAGAGAATGGTCAATAGCTTATATGAGAGAAAAAATCAAAGATAAGATCAAATAACCGACGAAGCTTGTGTAATTTTTCGAGTACTTGTTTATCGAGCATTAATGTGTTTTGACAAACTTGTGATATAGTTCATAAATATTTATCGAGGTTAGGTCATGAAAAGGGGTCAATGAAGAAATGGGCATGTAAGAACTGAGAAGGAAGAGGTGACCAAAGATAATAGCAATTATATATAGGAACATGACCAGTGTTGATTACTAGAATAAGTGTTGATTCTCATCGACCCCGCAAAGTGACCATTTAATGGGGCCAAGGTTGAAATTTTCTCAAACTTTTCTTATAGTCATTGAAATTTGAAATGGTTGCACTAGATGCATTCCTTGACGGTATGGTAGGGTTTCAATAATAAATATTAATCATATTATACCCACATAAGTGAATGTTTTGTAACTGGGTGGCCAATAAGTGGAATATGGTCAATAGCTTAGATGAGAGCAAAAATCAAAGATAAGATCAAATAACCAACGAAGCTTGTGCAATTTTTAGAGTACTTGTCTATCAAGCATTAATGTGTTTTGACAAACTTGTGATATAGTCCATAAATATTTATCGAGGTTAGGTCATGAAAAGGGGTCAAAGAAGACATGGTCATGTGAGAAATGAGAAGCAAAAGTTGACCAAAGTGAAGACCAATTAGATATAGAAACATGAACAATGTTTATTACTAGAATAAGTGTTGATTTATTTTCAAGGTTGTCCATTTACCAATTAGTGGAAATTATGCTTTAATTTGAACCCAAACTGAGTGACCTGTGAATGGGGCCAACGTTGAAATATTTTTAGTTTGTGCTTGTATGCACTGAAATTTGACATGGTTATAGTAGATGTATGCATCTATATTAACTAACATAATTATTTCACTTTCTTTTGTTCTTGTGTCACTGTGGAGAATAGGTCATCAACAAAGTTTTTTAAAGATATGATTCAATTTTCCTTGTTAGAGTGAACATGGAGAAAGTAATAGGTTTCGATTATAACTACCTAATTGAATGTGAAAGTGAGAAAAGGAAAGTCTATCAAACCAAATAGAACAATAAGAAAGCTTTGAATCCAAACATGGGAGGATTTTTCCCATGATACCAAAGAAGATGACACATGGAATATCCCCTCAATGAAGAAGCACCAAGTAAAAGGGGAAATGTTATCAAGAAAATGAATAATATTCTACGAGATCAATACTACTTGATGATCCCTTGAAAAGGGCTCAAATCTTACTCATTCAGAAGTTACAAGAATTGTAAACTCCTCATATTTTAATCGTTGGGCATTAAATTTAAAAGGGATAAAATTATTTCCCCATTCCTTTTCTATTTGAAGGAGAATTGGTAGAAGATCAGAGTCTCCTCTAACCTCTACCCAAGACCTAATTCTTTTAGCATCAACCATGATTATCTTAGACACTAGAAATATATTGATCCTCTTAGCCATTTTATCCTCCCTGGTCCTCAAATTTCTCTAGGTCGGGGGGATATTTAAAGTCTCCACATCTACCAATATAGCATCTTCAATATTATGGAGAAAATAATTAATCCTCCCTTATTGAAATCCCCTAGTTTTCAACCCTTTCAACCCTAGTTTCCTCTTAGTATTTTTGATATTCTTCAATATACTCATATCATGTTTCTCAAAACTTGAGACAATGTCTTGGGCATAGATCTCAACTATTTCCTTCTCTGGTGAAACAAAATCTTGATCTTGTTTGCATATTTTATCAAAGGCCCATTTTGAAATAACTATTTTGACCTTTTTGAGGTTTTCTACTAGCTCAAGACTACTTGATGATCCCTTGCAAAAGGATCAAATATTACCCATAGCTAGTTTTCATCGAAGTTGAAATTATTGCATTTCATTTTCCTCTTGCATGGTTTAAAGAGTCGAGTCGAAACACCATCAGTTTCATGACCACTCCTTTGAGTAACAAAAACCAACTAAAATTAATTGCCTAATATTTGGTTCACTAAGGGTGGGCCTCTCAACATAAGAAATGCCTTGGTGCTAAACTTTAGGGGCTTGGGTTCTAAATGCTAGATTTAAGCAATTTTTTGAGATGCTAATGACTTGTATTTTTACCATGACAACATTCAAGGTAAAACACAAGAGGCTTAGGCCCTAAACGATGCTTCTATGTATTTTAGGCCATAAAAACCACCTTAAACCATGACACATGCCTTTTGTAAGGTATCAATTTCCCAAGGGTGGTATACATGTACAATTCTAATGTTTTGAAAACCATAAACATGTTTATTGTCCCTCATAAACAATTATTTGATATGTTAATGCCTTGTATTTTTAGCATGAAAACATTCAAGGTAAAAAACAATTGGCTTAATCCATAAACGATGCTTCTATGGATTGTAGGCCATGCATAGCACCTTAAGCCATGACACATGCCTTTCGTAAGGTATCAATTTCCCAAGGGTGGTATACATGTAAAATTCTAATATTTTGAAAACCATGAACATGTCTATTCTCCCTCATAAACAATTATTTGAGATGCTAATGACTTTTTCTTTTACCATGAAAAATTTAAGGTAAAACACAAGGGGCTTATGACCTAAATGATTCTTCTATGGCTTGTAGTCCATGCATAACACCTTAAACCATGACACATGCCTTTCATAAGGTATCATATAAGGCACATGGATCATGCACAACTACTTGGACCATGAAACATCCCTTATAGAATTAATTATGTCCCAAGAGTGGGATATATTCTAATATTTGGTTCACCAAGGATGGGCCTCTCAACATAAGAAGTTCCTTGGTGCTAAAAGTTAGGGGCTTGGGTTCTAAATTCTACATTTAAGGTAGATGGGCCATGCACCAACACTATATTACATGGAATACCCTTATGACAACATCTTTGTCTTGGTATATATTGTGATATGTGCCCAATTATGAGGCTTATCACATTGATGATGGGACTTCTTTCCAAATACATGGTTCAAGGACAAAAACCATTTCCCTTACCCGTGTTAAAATTTATATGGGGTGGGAGAGAGAGAGGGAGGTGGAAGGGAAGCACGAGGAGAGAGATATTTTGAGAGGGGAAGGAGTGAGGGAGGGAGAGAGGGAGAGATGTATAAAAAGAGGGAGGGAGAAG
>SNQJ01S0005740.1:0-17862 GCA_010110895.2 Picea sitchensis
TCCTCTCCTTAATTGACTCCATCTACCCCTAGGCATTGATCTTAGATCCACAACGTTGAAGTGATAGTGCTCAAACAACCTCTCAAAACTTTTAAATTTGAAACCCTAACTAACTAGCTAACCCTAACTAGGCTGACGTCATATTTGGTTATTCCATCTTGACGCAACACCTTTTGATGATAAGCAATTAGATGATGGTTGAAAGCATTTATTGAGTAAAAGATTGGTTAGATATATTGTTAGCTACATCATCTCAATAGTTGTTGATGAATTGATATTTTCCATTGCTATATTGATAAAACGTTGATCTCATTAATATATATTGTTTTACATTGCTTACATATTGATGTCAGATAGTTATATGAAGTACTAACCCACTGAATCATAGCATGCATATATTAGTTGCTATTGTCTTGTTCAGGGCAGGTGTTCTCATTTGGGCATACACTTCTTTATTGGTTGATTAGCCGGACTATCTGATCTTGCTGGTAACCTGTGAGGAGGGACTTTAAACTTGACCTTTATATCTTTGCCTCTTCAAAACCCCAGGTTACTGGGGACGTCTCCCTTGGGCGAACCTCCCTGAATAGAAAGAACCTCCCCATTGAGGTGACATTGGGTGGGGTAGGTTCCTGTTACGCCAGTTTGGCCTCTATCCTCTAGCCTTTTGACCTAGCTACAAAATGTGCGATAACAACTTATCGAGGCTTTAGTTGTTATAACTCAACACTCCTCAAGGTGATGTTGTTACTTCTTATGTATTTGGATCAACTTGGATATTGGCTGTATTTATGTACTTCGATAGGGTCCTCCTTAACCTTGGTTTTATGATGTATTATATTGTGGCACTTTGAAGTACTTTGATATGCCCCCCATGATGCCATGACCCTATATCATATTGAGATAATTTCACGAGCATGGGTGTGCTTGCTTCATTGATATCGAAATTATGTATGGTATGCCTACTTCATTGACATTGAAATTATGTACACACCTTACCCCATTGGTTGGTTGTTTGCAGGTGGGTCTCCAGAGTCCTTTTGGGGTTGACCTCCCTCTTTCACCGCTCCAATCCATGCTTAGTTATTTTCCCATGGTGTGGGGGACAAAATCTCGTGATGTATTTCAACCATACGATTTACTCTTGACCTCATACATTAGGGGGTAACTATTATTAGCTTATTGTTGCTCACCTATTTTGCCATGAGCACTTTCATTTGGAAACAACACTTTCATAGCTTTAACCCTCATTTTTACCATCATGTGACCTCAATATTGTCATAATGAGGCAAGTCAAACCTCACATTTGACCAAAAAGTCACAACAGAGTATTCAACCTCTTTTCTGCATGCAATGCACACTCTAAATCTCTAAAAATCCACACTATGACCCTGAAGTAAAAAAACAATATTTTTACGGCTCATTAATACCCATGCACCTCCCAAAAAGGTGTACTGGGCAAGTGTGGACCTCATCAAGCCATTATTTCAGATTATAGGGTTTAATCTAGTTTTCATCAGTTTTCCTTATCCCGCTACTTCATTAATGTAATGTGATAGTTCACATTGAAGCTAGCTATAATGAAAGGTCCACCATTTTACCTATAAATAAAGCCATTGAGGCCACTCATTTTATTCACATTCCAAAGTAAGTTTATGCTGTTGAAATTCCACTAGACAAAGTTTGCATCCTAGCCACATTTTCTCTACCATTTGGGATTTGACTTCTACCACCAAGCTTGGAGTTGGAGCACAGAGCACACAAGGAGGAAAATGACCATCCCTTGGGTTGGCTTTGGAACCCATTTTGTTACAACAATCATTATCGAGGTGTTGTTTGTCAATCCTTCTTTCCATTGACATAATAAAATGATTTTCATTCTTTACTTTGTCTTATGCTTTAGATCTTACATGCATATTTTTCTTTTGCATCTTCTTTCTTGCATAAGGTAGAAAATCGAATGAGCTTACTAGTGTGTTGTCTTTTTCTTCTTCTTTGTTTTGTCTGTTACTTAGGTCACATAATTCCCAAATAAACCTTTGTGCTATACCTTAATAACAAAACACCCAACACAATCTCTATTGAGTACAATATTATAACCAACAATATTTGTAGACATTATGTATATTTTTGAGTTTCATATATTCATGGATCAATGTTTTTTTTTTGTTGGTAATCTTGAACCATGTGATTGGCGAGGGACTGACCTGTGGTTGAGATGCCACGACCTAGGGGCATCTAAGTCGTCAAAGTCATCAAGGGATAACACTCGGCCTAGACCGCACCAACCCTTAACATGGCTGGATTTTGAGGTGTCCCCAGGGGTTTCAAACCTATGACTTTCACTTACAGAGTGCCTTAACAACACACTCCCTCACCAACTGCTCTAGACCTCGGGGAATATGGATCAATGCTATAATTAATTTATTTTATTAATTTAAAAAAAACACACACACACAGATATATTATTTTTATGTTTTCTTTCGTGTACGTAAAAAAACTTATCGAAATCAACAAATAAAAAAAATACATAATTAAAGAATTGGTTTAATTCACCACTCATTGTGAGAAAATAAAATTTGTTTAGCAATATGGTCTCAAGATCTAAGATCTTTTGGACATTTTCCCATTAGTGTTGTCATAATAAAGAAGCTTATCAACAAATTCCAAACACCCACTTTGAAAAGCTTAAAGTGGGACCTATGTTTCTTTAAACTTCTAAATCGAGCCTTTGTTAAAATGCATTTTATGTGAAAATGGGGAAATTCATTAGAAACAACCATCATATGTGCTAGGGGTTGCACATCTATAATCCTTGTCCAAGGGTTGCACATCTATAATCCTTGCCCAAGGGTTGTTCCCTTACAAATTAGAGAAATTAGAGGGGATCTCTATGTGATAAAGTTGGAGGTATGGTTTCTAGTTTAGTTGAGAAGAAACTTTTGCTTGGGCGATGATACGAGGTTATTTACATTTTGTATATAATTGATTAAAGATGTTGAAGATGCACTGCATTGATGATAAGAGGGTATTTACATTTTTGCATAGAATTGATTAAAGATGTTGAAGATGCAATGCATTAGTGGAAAATAAACAATAATGAGATCATAAACTCATAATTATGATACATTTGTTTAAATTTAAACTTATAATTATGATACATTTGTTTAAACTTTGTATTATAGAAGAGGTTTAAGATGCACTAAAAACATTTCTTAAATGTCGAATAAGAAGGATGGTTTTCATAATAATAATAATAATAATTTATTTTTAAGGTCATGATCAAGCCATACACCAAATTGGTGTATGAGACCCTCTTGTTTGTGGGACATGGTACCCCTTATGCACAATGATTTGACTACAAAAGTCTACGAAAATATACATACCCTACCCCCTCTAGACAAAGCCAATTTTGTCACTAGCAATAACTAAAATAAGAACTACCAAAAAAAAATGTCAAAACCACATAACATAATCGAAACAATTACCAAAAATCATCATCATGATAGAAAGTAGAAAAAAACC
Organism: Picea sitchensis; assembly: GCA_010110895.2. Lineage (NCBI taxonomy): Eukaryota > Viridiplantae > Streptophyta > Pinopsida > Pinales > Pinaceae > Picea > Picea sitchensis. The sequence continues at coordinate 3,526 of SNQJ01S0005740.1, forward strand.
CTCACTACCTTGACAAACCTCATCACTTATATGTAAAGGGTTCCACAACTTACATAATTATTTTCTTTACAACACTTAAACACAAGAAGAGGTGAGGACATGTAAGCGCCTCACATAGCACGTTAAAAATTATACCATAATTATAAGATTAAAGTTTAATTTTATTTTTATAAGATGGACATTGTGCTTGTCATTAAGATTAAAGGTTATTTTAATTTTAATTTTTAAAAGATGGAAATTGTGTGTGCTGTAACACCATAGTAGTTAATGGATTAAATGATTTGAGTTGAGGCAAAACTTTATTGGATTGTAAGATGTAAATATGTGTGTGCTGTAACACCATAGTAGTTAATGGATTAAATGATTTGAGTTGAGGCAAAACTTTATTGGATTGTAAGATGTAAATATGTGGGCATGAGAAATTAATGTATTAAATGATTCGAGTAAAGGTTAATTCGATTCTAAGATGTAAATACATGGATAATCTTTTTTTAACCGAAAAATATGTGTAGAATTTATAGTAGCAATCAACAACGACTATAAACCCTATGCTAGTGTATATATTCAACGTAAATAAAATGTATTGATTAAGTTATGACTTGTATATATATTAGCAACGTAAATAAAATGTATTGATTAAGCTATGGACAGAAAAGCATGAATAGAAGTGAAGCAATTAATGAACAATATGTACACAAAACAAACGTAACAATATTCATATTATATTATTGTTATTGCTTTGTAACAATATTCATATTATTGTGCAGAGGATATGTACATTGCTCTGTAAAAGAATTTGAGAGATAGAGATAATGAGGTAAGATTACATTTCAATTACAAGTTTAAGATTAATTTAATGAAGACATTTTCATATTGATATTGTAATTATTAGTTTTCATTTTTTTACATGTTATTTATTTTTATTAGCGTTTAAGAATAATTTGAGTGGGTTTAATGGTTAAGAACGCGCATTTCCTTTTTGAAAGTTACAAGTTTAAATTTAGAGGGGGTAGGGTATGACATCCGTAAACTTTAGTAGTAAAATCGTTGCGCTAAGGGGGTCCCTTATCCCACAAACAAGGGGTCTTATACACTAATTGACATCTAACTTGGTCGTGACCTTAAAAATAGATTACTATTATTATTATTATTAACATGCATGTATTGATGTTCATAACAATTCCGAAAACAATGAACATTCTTAATTGTAGGCATATGCATAATGGGTATATACACATTAAAACTTATCATACATACTACTCACACTTTGAGTGTTTACCTTATCCCATAAATAAAGAAGTCTCATACACCAAAAAAATCCCATATACTAATCAACATCTTAGGCGTGACCTTAAAAATATATTATTATTTACAAGTTCATAACCATTCCCAAAACAATGGACATTCTTAGGAATGCGCACAATGGGTATATGCACATTGTAACTTACCCTTCATATGGGTATATGCACATTGTAACTTACCCTTCATAGTACTCAATTTGGGTGTACATTTTGGGTAATCAAAGCTTAGAAGCAATTGCAATGCTACAAATGTGAACAAAAAAGAGACGTGTACCCTGGATAAAACGTAGTTGAACTAACGGTCCACGTAGGATAGATCGAGTTCGTTGCCATTCAGAGAGTCTGTCCATCAAATCACGCAAGCTATAGGCCGCCAGGCTATAACTGCGGGTTCGTGTTTTTGCGTGCATCCGGATGCCGGGAACCAATTGGCAATGCCAAACGTGTTGAAAATCGCGTCTTCCTGTTAAAATCGTGGTCATAGTCGCCCATTGCCGTCGTGCACTGCGGTGGGGTGGGCGTGGTTTGCCGTCGTCGTTGCTCAATCCCGTCGCTTCGGCTATTTATTTAACCGTCTAAATTAAGGAATTTCTTTTTGTTTTGATTTGAGTATTTAGCGGAGCTGAGGCGGAGGGAGAGCAGAAGCAAGGAAGGACCCGAGGAGGAGGAGGAGGAGGGAGGGAGTGTTGAACAGAGCCATCGGAAGACGAGGCGGCCCATCGTACACAACACACACCAATATTCTCTCAATTTAATGGAAAATCAGCACAAGAGAATCCCTCTGAGCCCCATAGCCTAGAGCGCCCGAGGTCACAGGTTCGAAACAGTGGAAGGAGAAAAACAAATTTGTACAGAATTCTGCAGATAATTTTAGGTCAATGCCGGATCTCGAACCCGTTCGTGGCATGGCCAACGGGGGTCTGCCCGGGCCGCGATTTGGCGGCGATCGCCGGAGGCTGGGAATGCCAGAGCCGTCGGTTGTTGCCTGCGACCGGTCAGAGACTTGCAATGGGGAGCCCAGCGGGGAGTCCGTCGACGCCCGGCAGAAGGCTTTAGGTATTCACAATAGGAAGTTCAGAGGCAGGAGTCGAATTGGCGCGGAGGTCTCGGGTTCGAATCTCCCGAAGGTGAGCCGTTCCAAATTGGAGAAAGCGTGCCGGAAGTTAAAGGGCGGAGTGGTGAAGCCGACGGAGTTGGTAATGAGGCTAGTTCAGCTGGTCAAAGGTTCGAAACCGAGGAAATGTAAAGATTTGGCCCCAGAGGAGGTCTCCGAGTCTCAGAGTAAGGGTAAGAAGAGGAGGAGGAAAAATATTGAAAGCGAGAGCGAGGCCTGTGGTTTTACGGGGTCCGGCGAAGGGGTGGCGGCAGGCTTTCGTGAACAGATGCAGGGAGTCGATGTGGAAGCCTCCGATTTTGGTAATAATAAGGCCGGCAGTTCCTCGATGGATTATTCGCAGATTAATGAATACTGTGGAGTGATGAAGCAAGAAATGATTGCCAATGGGGAAGCTCACAGAGAAATTACAGGAGGTAAGTTTGTTATATCGTTATATTTGTTCATCTTTGGTCACTGCTGGAGATACTATAATTTCTTTATTTCTTTCAATCTCTCTGCTTAGTTTTTACAAGGAAAAGAATGTAATGATACATGTTCAACTGGTGGATATGGCATGGTGTCATCTAATAACACCCTACTCAACATTCTGCAGAAGGTAAGAAACCTAAAAAACATAGAGCTACAATGAAACCGGCCATGGGCAGCGTGGAGGAAAAGCACGAGCCGAAGCGCAGAAAGAAAGGGAGAGTGCAATGTGGTGAAAGTTTAGGATCACATGAAGCAGGAGACGATCGCCAGTGTCTTGACGAGGCAGATAGAGAGGGTAGGAATTACCACAGAAAGAGACACAGGAATTCAGGCAATGTGGTTGCAGATATGGTCGGAAGTAAATTAACAGGATCTATAGCTGATGATGTTTCATCGACATTGAAATTAACTGATGCTGTGGGAAAAAGTCAATTGGCAAATGAAGACACATCACAAGCACAGAAGTCATTGCTTAAAGGCAGGGGAAGTAAAATAACAGGATCTACAACTGATGATGTTTCATCGACATTAAAATTTACCGATCCTGTCAACAAAAGGCAATTGACAAACCAAGACATGTCACAAGAGCAGAACTTATTGCTTAACGGCAGGGGCAAACCCAAGAAAGAGTCACTGAGCAACAAGAGGATTAAGGCTTCGCCGATAACTAATTCAGAAGAACAAGTTGCATCAAAAGGCATCAAGGAAAATGGGTTTTTGGATAAGCATAAGATGGGAAAAGCAAGAGGAGTGAAAGCTACATCAGACGAGTCGAAGATCAATGGACTCTGTAGTCCTTTGAAGGAGAAGGGAACTTTCACTTATGTTGGTGATACTGGACCTTTGGGAGAAGAAGCTGCTCTGTCAAAGGTTGAGAAAGTTGAAGATGGTTTTGATGGGGAAAAACACGCAACTTTGACTCATGATAAGACTAATGCTGCTGCTGACCTTCCGATGGTTGAAGGGATAATTATTGATAAGAGTAGTCCAACTGTTGGGGAGGATGTATCCAGTGTGCTCACTGAAGCTGAAGGGAACAAAGACCCCAAAGGTCTTAGTACAGAGCCGGAAAAACCACGGAAAGCATGGGTTTCATGCGATGACTGTAAAAAATGGCGTCACATACCAGTTGAACTAGCCGATCATATAGAAACAACGGGGTCTAGATGGTAAGTACCCTTTTTTGTGAATGTGTTTATGGAGTCTGAACGTCTGAGTTAAATTCAAGGCTTTAGTTTGGTCATTCTTGAATGTTTTTATTTACGCTTATACCCCATGGACCATTATTAATCATTGTCATCCAGATGATCTAGTAGAAGAAAGCTAACAATTAACAGTGCATGGAGTGCTAACAGTCTGACATGGAGTTAAATAAGTAACATGGAAATGGTTTCTAAGAGATAAATCTATAATTTTTTTGATGTGGATGTTTTTTAATGATCTGGACATATTTAGTTGGTATATATTAATGAAAAGCAGTACCTCTTGGACAAATCTGGCGTTATTGTTAAATGAATATTGTAGTTCTATCTACTAGATTCTCCGATTCACTACATGCAACTTGGTTGAGCTTTTAATTTCCTCCACCCCACCCCTCCAAAAAAAACCATAAAAGGGATTTATTTATTATTAATAGTACTGGATGTAACTTCTATCAGCCAAATGAAAATGTTCACTTTTAAAGGAATACTTTTTTCAATGTTATAACATGTTGTTACTTGTTGCTAAATCTTTGAAGGTCTTGCCGTGATAACTTGGACAAGGATTTTGCTGATTGTTCGATACCACAAGAAAAGTCCAATGCTGAAATCAATGCAGAACTCAATATTTCTGAGATTTCCAACTGTGACAAAAATGATAATGCAGATGGTCAGGTAGATTCAAAGGTTCTTCACAGGGAATATCATGAAGGTATGCTGATATACAACCATCTTTTATAAAAGTCAATGGCCATGCCCATGACAACTAAGTATTTTTTGTTTATTTTCTGAACTCTCTGCAGTGCGCCAGCAAAATGTGTGGACACTAATTTCTCACAGTGCTTATAAGCACAGGAGCCGAAAGGCTCAAACTATTGACGAGGTAAGCTGGTTTGTGGTTTCATTTTCACATAAATGATAAAAGCAATCAAAATATCTGCATATTACCCATATGTGTTCGTTTCCATAATTCTCTGAGTGGCCATATGACTATATTACATTTTCCTTTTGAGGTTGTTTTCTTGTCGATTTATTTGTTTCTGCTAAACAATTTCTTTAGATTCAGGTAACATCTATTGACATTTCTTTTGATTTGATTTGTTTCTTACTGGCTTTCTTTGGCCAGTTTAGACTCAAAACTGATGCTATAATAGTCTACCTTTAGACATTATATGTCTGATTATTTCTCTCTAGCTGCACTCTCTCTACAGGAGTCACCAGTAGTGATACAGATGGTTGGATTCTTTCCTTGTATCTGGGATCCTGGCATAACAGTAATTATGGACTTGGTTTATAGAGTTGTTGCTTCATGGAAATATTTCTAATTTCTAAAAGATTTCCTTGCTGTTTTGCTATATATTTGCTATCAATCTGGATGTAAACAGAAGCAAAGTATTTCTCAGTCACATCAAATTGTCATCCCCCCCCTTTTATGTGGACCATTTTCATTGTTCAATGAAACTATTTTCTGTCCAGTATAGGTATATCGGTGCCTACTTTTGTCATTTCAGTTTTCAATGTATTCTTACCTGTTGTTCTTTTGCTCATTTGCCTTTTTTATTTTTCTCCTCCTGATGGATTGCTGTGAATTCATTGCCTTTTTAACTTGTTTGTTTAGTTGATTTTTCTCCCGATGGATTGAGCTCAATCTGATTTCGTTAATTTGAAAAATGCTGATAAGAAATTGTTCACGTTAATGCAGCAATCCTAACATGACTAGTTCGTATATTTTTGTTAGATAATGGTCTGTCAGTGCAAACCTCCTGAAGATGGCAGCCCTGGTTGTGGGGATGGATGCTGGAACCGTTTATTGAATATTGAATGTGTTCCTGGTACATGTCCTTGTGGAGAACAGTGTTCTAATCAGCGGGTAATGTGATTTTTCCCAAGTTCAATTGCACCTTTAAGGACTATTTCTACATTCCAACTTTATTCCTGAGGCATATATGTTCATAAAATTATGTAAACTCAATATCCATAGTGTGTATTTTGCAGTTTCAAAAGAGATCCTATGCAAACGTTGGGTGGTTCCGTTGTGGAAAGAAAGGTTTTGGTTTGCAGGTTTTGGAGGATATTCCATGTGGGACTTTTATCATAGAATACGTTGGAGAGGTATTTGTTCTTTTGGATTCCGATGTAGTCTTCTCTGAGTAACTAGAGTTTAGCTATGTTTTTTTTTGTAGGGCATAGTTCGAAAATTGTTAAGGGTTATATTTTCAGTAAGCGATTTCATTTTATAACAACATTAATATATTTTGACGATGGACGGTTAGTTTTCTTGTCATAGAAGTATGTAGGCATTTGCAAATGCAAAATTGTTTCATCTATCTCTTCATGTCATATTTATTTGAGTTAGAAGGTGACAAGCTTCACATCTTGACAATGTTTCTCTTGGTGATGTGCAGGTTTTAGATCTGTAAAATGGTTTAATCTATAGATTCATATTATATTTAAGATAGAAGATAACAAGCTTCAAATCTTTCTCTTGGTGATGCAGGTCTTAGATATGAAGGAACATAATGCACGTCAACAAGACTATGCACGGCGAGGGCAAAAGCATTTCTACTTTATGACACTAAATAGTAATGAGGTGCAGCTCAATCATTTGACTTATTTGAGCTCTGCTGTCTTTAAAATTTAAATTTTCATTTGTTTCCTGTCCTCTAAGTTGCACGAAACATGGAAACAGGTACGAGCTTCTAAAATGCGTATGCTGTAGAAACATGACCTCCCAAAATTTGGAAACGTGGTATATAAAAAATACAAAAAAATATAAATATTTAAAATAATAGATATGTATTTTTTAAAAAACACAATATCTTGCAAGAATATAAGAACGATACACATAAATGACAATTTAGTAGGAAACCCATGTCTATATTAACTCCCATGGATGATTACATCATGCAATATCCAAAATCAGCCTTTATATATGAGGCTATAACCGAGCTACTACTTTATGCATCTCATCTTCATCTTCATCAACAAAATTAGAACAAGGTGTATGTTTAACAGTGGATAGTAGAATGGAAGAAGTGTTTCTAGTTTCTAGTTTCATAATCATCAATATTTAGAGCAGTAAGAGAGAGGTGCAAGTTAGAGGATTTGGGAACCGCATCCTAGTCTTTATGGGGCCCACTTGTATATTATTATTCACCCCTATGAGACATGAGGCATAGGTTCAAATGCACATAGACAAGATCCTTGGCCTTTTGGGATCCCAACATGCTACATTTCATGGAATGAATGAGACCATAGGTGCTCCAGTGGTTCCTTCCTGCTGATGAAGATCTTGCCACTTGTGAGAGAATATGAGTGGCAAGGTTTTGCAAGCGTACACCGTTTGCTCCATGACAAATCCAGCATCTAGCTGGGTTTGTGGTCCTCCTCTCTTCCAAAGCTTATATATCTGAAATCATCCAATCCAACCGCAAAACTAGCAAATTCTTCTCTCACCCTGGTTTGTAGTTTGTAAAGAAGCTAGAAATATACTCGTGAAGGCTTTTTTCACTCCATTGGCCACCTCCCTATCCTTATGTGGGGCCTTCCTCTTCCGATTGCTTTGAACAATGAGGCCGAGCAATGAGGCCTTCATGATAAAAATTTTGGATTCAAAGCATGTGCCAAAGTATGCAATGGAGTGTTGAAATGCTTCCACCTTTGAAAAATGATTGACTTCATAGGCTCTGCAAAATCAACACCAGCAAAATAAAGAGAGGGAGGCTCCTGTGAAATAATTTCCATGGTTTTCTCGACCATGATATCCATCCCATTGTAAACCTCTTGCAAAAAAGGTTTGTTTGTGTTTGCATTTCGGAGAAGCTCAAATGTAGGTGATGTGAACTTGAGCAAGAAATCTATCTTGCTCCACCAATCCTCATCAATCAACAATGTACGCACCATACTTGTCTCCACTAGTGGATAGATCACCTACCACCATAGACATGAATTAAGATTTAATCTCTACAAGGTGGTGCAACATGATGAAGTTTGAGAAATATCTTGTCTCAACAACTTTTAACAACTCTTATCTAGAGTATTCTTGATATATTGCTTGGTACTAGTGGTGGTTTGTTATGAATTTTATAATGTCCCTAGCCTACCTTGTGAGTTCCTTAAATCATGGAGCTCTAGCCTTAAGCTCCTCTAAAATAAGATTTAAATTATGGACAATGCAAGGAGTCCAAAAATTGTGATCTTTGAACATGTAAGGCCTAGTAGGGTACTGCCATATGTTCACCGTAAGGAGAATCCATCAAGTCCAACAATAGTGTGTCTCCATAGAAGGTACATTGATAAGGGGAGCTACATCAAATTGTTATAGAGAAAGATCCACTATAATACATTGGGAATCATCCATAGAAGAATCCTTAGAAAGAGTAGTGCAAATGATTCTATCGGACTATGAATAGAAACTTCATCAAATATAGCATATGTAGTGGAAGGATCATATAGACAAAATATTGGAATATAGGCTCATGTACTAGATCAAAAAACCTGAATTGCAAAATTTATGAAGTCATACCTTGATCAAGGGTTTGGCACAATAGATCAAACCCATGTGCAAAGTGCATGACTAGATGTGCACTGTAAACTATGTCAGCAGTATCATTTAGAAGATCCCTGTCACAAATTGTTACTCCTGCAAGCTCTTCAATCCCTTGAAGACAAGTCAATCAAGATTTGAAGACACAACTCGCTGTAGAGTGCACGACTAGATGTGCATTGTAAACTATGTAAGCAGTGTCATCTAGAAGGTCCCCGTCACAAACTGTTACTCCTACAAGCTCTTCAATCCCTTGAAGACAAGTCAAGCAAGACTTGAAGACACAACTCTTCATATGACAACCATTGCATATAGAGTTTTTCTTATAAGGTTTGGCCAAATATAAGTATCCTTGTTGAATAGAGCAAAGAGCGATTCTGAGGTCATTAGGTTCAACAAAGAAGGCTCCACAAAGTCTTCAAGGAATCCCTTGTATAGACCAAAGAAGGAAATGGTGCCAACTCTTCCAAACAATCTGCAATGTATTGTTTCTGTATTTAGGGCAGCACAACCCTCAGCAAAAAATGTAGCTTTAGAGAAATATTGCTGCAAAAGGATGATCCAAGAAAACCCTAGTTCTACACCATAAGATATGATGCCACTAGCTAATAATTTTCAGATCATATTGCCGAAGTGAACCGTGAAGAAGGGTTAAAACCCTAGGAAACCCTAAGATCTGATCAAGAAACTCTAGATCTGCAGCCCTTAGGGCAATTCCTCTAGACAATAATCTCTGGATCACTTGTAGAGTAAAACAGATCTGGAAACATAGTTTCATAGCCCTTGGTGCAAATGCCATTAGACAAAATTCTCCAAAAACTGTGGCTGAAAAATCTCCTGAAATAAATCAGCAAAAGGTTGATCTTAAATCCTGGTTCCATAGTCACAACTCACAAATAATGGTGATGCCACCAGACAATAGCCTCAGATTTGCTGCTGAAAATTTCTGAAATAAAAATCAGTGAAGAAGCCCTAATGCTTGGTGCATCAATTTATGGATAAGGTCACCAAAAAAGGTGCACAAAACAGCTGAAACAGTCTTTAAACAAAGCGCATTTTTCCAGCCAACGATAACAGCATAAAACAACCCCAAAACTCCTTGATGTAGACATTCTTCTGTATGTTAAATTCTGATCACAAAGTATACCAGGATGAACAGTCAAGAAGAAAACTCTTAACCGATAGTGAAATAGGTAGAGAAAGGTTCATACCTGCTTTGAGACCATATTGATATCACAAGAGAACGAGAGGATCAAATGGAACCAAAAGCCTAACCCAAAAACCTGCTAAAGTAAAAGAGAAAACAACACTAAACAAATGTGCTAGCGCTGCCCAAAAGAGGTGCTAGAGAAAGAAAAACACAACTATAGAATAAGAGAATGCCAACAATATAGTGCCCATAGGATTAATCACTTGTATAAAAGAATGATGCCCAACTTAATCACTTGTATATAAGAATGATGTTTGTAGGCTAAAGAATGGTCACATGATCACACAAGATGATATTACAAATGAGGTTTGAGTTGAGTATTTACTATTTATACACAACTCAAGTAGGGTATCCTCCCAAAAGGGGTTATGGGCTCACATAAGTAGGGAACACTCCCCAAGAGAGTTATTGAGCCTACATACCAAAGTTGACTAGGTTGGTCTTAACCATAACTTRGTATTACAATAAATAATGTCCTTAGCGATAACTAATGCCTTAACAAAATGCATTAATGACACAATATGAGATGGCTGTGGCCACATGTGAAGATTACACCATTTTCAACACTCTTGTCCAAGGAAGACTTCACCTGCACCTTGCTAAACCTCTAGACCCAAAAAATAATGCAGTTGGCCAATGTCCTTCATGTCAAATTCGTTGGCCAACTTCTTGCACCACACAATGAGCTTTTCTGAAATCCCTGTAAGAATCAAATCATCTACATACAAGACCAAGACAAGCAGGTTAGATTTATCATACAAATAATAAAGATTAGAATCTGCACAAGTCTTGGTGAAGCCCAAATTCAACAGGTACACATCAATCCTTGAGTACATGCATGTGGTCCCTGCTTTTTAGCTGATAAAGGGCCTTCTTCAACCTATAAACATGGGTCTTGTGCCCATGCACCTCAAAACCTATCGGCTGATTTATGTACATTTCCTCTTCAATCACATCACTCGAAAAAGTGGTTTTCACATCCATCTAGTATAAAGGCCAAAGAAAACATGACACAATAGACATGATGATTTTGATAGAAACCTTGCAACACGAGCAAAATCTAGCCTCCCTCTTTTTGAGAGATTCCTCTAGCTACAAATCTAGCCATGTACATCTCTTTCTCCCATCAACTGCATGCTTAATCTTGACCAACCATTAGAATCTATCACAGATTTCCCAATTTATCTTGAAAAATCTCCAAGAGAACATTCTTGACAATGGAGTTATACTCTTTAGTTATGGCATTGCACGACACTTACTCGGTAGCTGCCTTGTCAAAATTGGAAGGATCTTTATCAATGATAGAAGACATTAGTGCAACACAAGTTGGAAACTTTTTAGGTGGATGACTCACCTGAAAAGTAGATTTTGGCACTCCCACTTCATGTGCATCCTGCAAACTCTGGGTAAGTCATCTTGGCTTTCTTGCTGAACTAGATGGTAGTGAGGCCCTTGTTCCTTCACTAGAACCTTGCTGATCTGAATCTAATATTTCTTTCTCTTTTGGCTCGACATTTGGGATAACAATCTTTTCGCCTTCCTCAATCTCTGGGGAAGGCTCCAGAGACTTTGAGGACCATGCATCCTCATCAAACTTTAGATCTCTGCTCACCACCATCTTCCTTTTGGCAAGAATGCTTGAGGGTTCACGTTTAGTCCTCTTCATTAGGGACATGAATGTAAACAAGACAACTAAAAACAAAGAAATGTGATACTTGAAGCTTCTCAACAGTGAAGGCTTCTTTTGGTGTCTTGTCCTTCAATAACTTGTGAGGACATCAGTTCAGTATGTAGACCATTGTGTTGCAAAACATAAAAAAATTATGAAAAACCAAAACAAAACGACATAAATAAATTAAGTACTCAGTTACCATAAAATATTTGTACAATGTTATATCTCTTTCCCAGTTCGGATAGCTATACGTGTTGCCCTTGTACACAACATTTGTACTGAGTTATCCATGTCTGTCCAGTAATAAAACATCCATTGTCGTTTGCACCCCACTACCCAAAGACACGTGGGAAAATCCATGTCATGGATCATGGCCTTGGTTGCCTCAATGATGGATCAGTTCTTCCTCTCTGCAACCCCATTCTGTTGCAGGTTGCAGGTTGTAGGGTATTGTTACCTTCCTCTTGATCCCTACATCCCAACAAAAGGCATCAAAGTCATTGGAGGTGTACTTTCCTCTATTGTTAGGTCAAAGCACCTTTATCTTTCTACCTATCTAATTTTCCACAAAGGCTTTATACTTTGTGAACTTGCTGAAAACTTCATCTTTAGTCTTCATAAAGTAAATCCAGGTCTTGCTTGAGGAATCATTAATAAAAGAGACATAGCACATAGTACCTGAGAGTGAAGAGGAATTGGTCCACGTACATCCAAATGTATCAGATCAAGAATCTCTCTCGATCTTTGCTTATTGCTTGGGAAGGCAGTGTTTGCATGCTTGGTAAGTGCACAACCCATGCACACTCCAGTCTTCTTAATCTTGAAGTTTGACAATCCTTGCACCATATCCTTCTAGAGGGGAAGTGCTCCATAGTGCAGGTGACCAAAGTGCTTGTGCCATAGTTTGCACAACTTGTCATTATGATGCACTGGAGCATCATGCTTCATTGGATCAACAAGCAAGGTTTCTTTCTCACACTCCTTTGGCTAAAACTCGACAATGTTCTTGGACACAATGTCTTAGGATAATTTGATGATCATCGAACTCATCGACACACTTCAAATCTGTCATGGCTGTAACAAAAAAAAGGCTCTTTGTTAAACTGAGGACATACAAAACATCATGCAACTTGAGAACATCACCCAAAGGCATTTGAAAGGAGGTGGAGCCCATTCTAGTCATTGGATGTGGCATTGTCACCCAACTCCACTTGTATGCTAACATCTTGTTCTTGAAATTTGCAAAAGGTTTTCTTTTTGAAAGTCATATGTCTCAATGCTCCATTGTTCACATACCACCCAACACTAGAAATGGTATTTGATGGAAAGGCATGAAACCGTCGGGAAATCAGTTTGAAGTTTGGATGTGAAATAATCTACTTTGGTGGAAGCTTATGCACCCCTTACAAACTACATTTGTTGTTGCTTGCCCTTGTTTTCTTCTTCGCAAGACATTAGCTTGCGTAGTTCCCCATCCTGTGACATTTGAAGCATTTCACTTGAACCAATATTTCTTTCCATGATTTGAAGAACACGACTCTTCCTTCTTACTCTTCTAACCCCTCTCGGGTCCTCCTTGCTTCTCACCTCACATTATTTGAAGAACACGACCCTTCCTTCTTACCCTTCTGACCCCTCACGAGTCCTCCTTTCTTCCTACCTTTCCTCATCTACTTGATGAGGGCAAGGTTTTGGGCTTCCTCCACTTTGGTTGCAACTTTGTCTCGCCTTGTCTCTTCTTGGATGAAATTGTTCCAAAGCTTTTTAATGGTAGGCATCTTCTCATGAGCATAGACACCCTACACAAAGGCGCTTCCTAGGGTGCAAAGAAACCATTTAGTGCAATGGGCACTAACATCTCTTCTTCGATCTTCATCTCGATCACAAAGAGTTGATTTCTAAGTTCGATGATCTTCATTAGAGAGCTCGCCACTGTGTCTGTGTCACCCATGTGTGTATTGGTGAGATTTTTCTTTAGAACCATTGTTTGAGAAATGTTGACTCTTTGATACAGAGTAATCAACACTTCATACATTACTTTAGCCAATTTATGCATAATATGAAGGATCAAGTTGTCCTTTGTAGAATCTAGAATAATCCTCTTAGCCTTGGCAGTGTTTTCATATTGAGCAAGTTGTTGGGGATCTGTAGGAACTGTACTCTTCCCTTTGACAATACTCCATAGATCAACCTTTGAACTCTGCACTGAGTGAAGTTGGAATCTCCTTTGCGCTGGTCACACTCTTTGAGACTGGACATCCCAAAATTAGCCATTCCCGCAACAACTTGAACACACTTCAAACAAACAAAGTAGCCAAAAAACAAATCAACAACCTTTCACAGGTTCAAATTGCCTCTCTGTTGATGATATTGTAGCTTCGGAAGGTATTCCCACAAGAGGCCAAGGTGTCAGGCATATGGGAATCTTCGTTGGCACCATATTAGCCTTTCGTTTCAGTGAAATTGGCCTTGGAATGAAGCTAGGGTCTTATGGGCAAGTTGATGGGCTTTGTGGGCTTGTGTGGGGTGTGCCACACCCACAAACAGGATTAAAAATATTTTAATTAATTGTTGAGTTTAGAAGGGGTGCCTAAACTCACTCATTGGACTTGTATACTTAGTCACCTGGTTCGTGTTCGTGTTCGAGTTCGGCAACCTTCAAATTCGACAAAAGTTCGACTATGGAAATTTTAGGAATAAAATTCGACATTAAGTTTGGCATACTACAAATTTAAAAATATATATAGTACAAGTATAAAAATATATAATAAAAGTATAACATTTGAAAATTAAAAAATTCATATATAATAAAAATATAAAATTA